>PVJS01040516.1:0-18405 GCA_004027185.1 Glis glis
CTGCGACGCCCGACTCCGGGCGTCCCTCGCCGGCGGACCGTTCCTCCGTCTGAGGTCCGCCATGCAGGCCGCGCACAAGGTCCGGGGTCCGGCAGGCCCGGTAGAGCGCTGGCCCCGTGGCAGGCCGCTCTCGGGCCGGCAGATGAAGCCGGGGCCCCGCAGCCGCCGTGGGTCCCGCTCCCCGGGAAAGAGCCCGGCACCACGCGACCCTCCCCAGGCGCCGCGCCACCCAGCCGCCAGGCCCCATCTCCACCAATGATTTGACTTTGGTAAGACAGGTTGAATTTGGGAAATACATAAAAAGTAAAATCGAGTGTAAGCGGCTCTTTAAAATCGGATATACCTTACAAAATAGCTCCAATAACATCTTTTGGCGAGCTCGTTCGTAAGGGTCATATGGGAACAGCCTCCTTCCTGGATAGGCGTCATCCAGGTACTCACAAGTGATGACAGATTCGTAGATCAGTTGACATTGGCTGTTCTCCAGGACAGGAATTTGGCCAAAAGGGTGTTTTGTGTAGTACCAGTCAGGCTTGTTTTTTAGGTTAATGTTGATAACTTCATGTCTTAAAAAGCAAAGGGCAAAGAATACAGAACACAAATGAGAGGCACATGCAGGTAGCTGCTCATCTCGAAAGCAGAAGCAATCAATTTATAAAACTAAACATTGCAATTATGGGGTAGCTTTTATAGAGTTTAAAATATATAACATCTCTGTTTCTGCAGGAAGAGGTGTTATGTATTTTCTATGCTTTGTCACGTTCCTTCCTCATGATTCCTCACAAGACAGGTTTACTTCATGGGAAATAAGACTCAAGGAAAGCCAGGCATGGCGGTGCATTCCTGTAATCCCAGTACTTGGGAGGCTGAGACAGGAGGATTGCAAATTCAAGGACAGCCCTAGCAACATAGTGAAACTCTCAGCAACCTAGTGGGACCCTGTTTCAAAACAAAAAATAAAAAGGGCTGGGGGTGTAGCTCAGAGATAGAATGCCCCTGGGTTCAATCCCCAGTACCACAAAATAAATAATAAAAAAATTAAAACACATTCATTAAAAAGACTCAAGGAAGCTGAATCTCATGCCCACCTTCCACTAAGAAACAGCAGAGCCAAGATCAGAGCCGGCAGACTAACTCAGCACGTACACAACTAGCCACGACATTAGATGGTTTAGGATGTTTTAAAGCTCAAAAAGACAAATCTGGTATTAATAGGTCATAACAGAATATGATAAATGTTAACGGTGAAGAGTGTAAGCTGTGCCATCAAACTGGACGGTCTAGCTTGAGACCTTGGCCGTAGTCCCTCATTGCTCTGTGCTCAGTGTCCCTAATTGTCAAACGGGAGGCGAGTACATATGTTGATCATCAAGTACAACCTTGATCATCAAGGTTGTGATGATCAAATAAGTGACTATGTGTAAAGGGTTTGAGATGATGCCTCGTACATTAGCATGCAATAACTTTTAAATTAATTATTATTAATAGAGGCTCAATCATGTAATGTTACCAGAGGCAGGCACATATGTTTAAAAAGATTAAAGAAAACAAATGGATGCATTTGTTGCTCAGTCTAAGAATTTGTCTTAAAAGGAGTGGTTCTCAGCCAAGTGATTTTTGTCCTCCTCCCCAGGGAACAAATGACAAGGAGACACTTTTTGGTTTGTCCAAGTGATTGGGGAAGGGGATTCTACTGCTATCTGATGGGTAGAGGCCAGGGATACTGCTAAATATCCAACAACGCACAAGGCAGCCCCTCTTCCCCTCCCCAGAAAAGAATAATCTGGCCCAAAATGTCAACAGTGCTAGGATTGAGAAATCCTGCCCTAAAGAAATATTTACATCAGTTCCTAATTTGTTCCCAGATGAACAAAACATTGAGTTACTTTTTTTCTGGAAAAAAAAAAAACAGGTAACCTTAGGGCCAAGTAGATTTGAACAAAAGGAAAGAATCTGGAAATATATGTCATATACATGCAACAAGACAATTACAGAGATTTATGTAAAGCATACTTTTTTCTTTGTCACATTGGGGATTGAACCCAGGAGGGTTCTACCTCCAAGCTATACTCCCAGCCCTTTTTATTTTTTGTTTTGAAATAGGGTCTCCCTAGGTTGCTGAAGCTGTCCTCAAATCTGTGATCCTCCTGTCTCAGTCTCCCAAGTGCTGGGATTACAGACATGTGCCGCCACACCCAGCTCTAAAGCATCCCTATATTGGTCTCTGTATTCTCTGACTTGAGTCTGAAACGCTGTGGTTATCCCCTAATGATGGAGTCTCCAAGACAGGAGTCAGAGCCTGGAGCAACACATTCTCAACACTTGAGCTCCAGGCCAGTGCATTGCATACACCACATTCCAGCAAAGTTGCTCTGCCTTCCAAATCCAGACCTGAAGGAGCTAGTTTTGCAAATTTCCTCCTGGAAGGATATACTAATTTCTCAGGTATGTTGGAACCTTCCAGACACCTCTTGATAACAGTTCCTTCTATTTCAATGTTTGGAACTATTTGTTCCCTCATTCAACATTTTTTTTGAGTGCTTACTATGTGTCAAGCTCTCTTCTATCCCATGAATGAAAGAGACAAAGTCCCTACCCTCCACAACTCACATTTTGGGGGATGAGTAGTATGAGAGGTTGTGGGGGAAATTGAGGGGGTAGGAGTTGGCAAAAGATGGATGAACAAATAAGAAAATGTTGGCTGCAGTAAGGGCAATGATGAAATCCAACAGAGTTGACCTAGGACACCCGGGGTGGGGTGCGTGCTGGGGGGAGTCTGGGGAGGCCTCCCTCCCTGGCCTTTGCTCTGCTCTTCCCAAATAAACATTAGGTGAGTGAACCAGCTCTGTGCTGTCTAGAACTTTCATGCACAGACACCACTCCAAAAAGAGCTCTGCACTCCAGGAGGGCCTGGAAAGTACCCTTGCTTTAGACGTTTGGGCACCATGTTCAGTGGGGCTTCCTCCACACCAAGAATCCGTAAAGAATGGGCATTTAAGCCCCAACATGTATTTCAAAGGAGTTTGGTTGACAGGGAGCCCTTTCTAATATCTGAAGGTGCCCTAGGTTTTAAATATTCTCCCATGTCTGTGGGGCTCTGGGCTTGCTCAAGGAGCACTGGGCTCCAGCTTCTCACCTGATGCCTTTGGCCTTGAGGACAAGGCGCGTCCTATGTGAGTAGGGGCAGAACCTCATGCTGTAGACCCGGATCAGACCCTCTGGGACTGGCCCTGGGGGGCAGCTTCCTGCAGGGTGGGGGAAGGGTGGAGAGGCTGGTTAGCTCCATGGGGAGAGGGGCTCACTCACCTCCCCAGGATCCCAGGAGGGCTCTGTGCACTCCACCTCCCAAGCCCCAGAGAGGACACCTTTGCACGTGGTTTTGGTTGCAGGGAGCCCTCCCTTCTCGCTCTGCTGATCCAAGGCCAAGGCCCAGCAGCTGCTCTCCAGAACCTGCATCCCTGACACACGGAGTCTTGAGCCCATGGGCCATTATCCAGAGGACTTACCTTTCCCCAAGCTCCTGGTCGCATCCCCAGACATGGTCTCCAGGTGTCTGTGCAGCTCCCAGTCCTCACGGTCACCACCCTGTGGATCGCAGTCACAGGCTCTGGGGACAGCTGTGCTCCAGTGCCCCTTCTGCCCCAAATTCAATCTTTGGATGACTGAACTCTGGCAGGGCAGAGGGGCTAGGATAACTTAACCCGGGGAGATATCGCTGCAGATTCAGAAGTCCAGGAGGCTGGCAAAAACAATATCAAACAAACAAAACCCTGAAAACACCCCTTGCTTTGGACATTTGGGTGCCACTTTGGTGGGACCTCCTCTACAGCAAGAATCTGTGGGCATTTAAACCTCAACATGCATTACAAGGGAGATTAATAAAAATTGACCAGGGTAACACTTTTTCCTTCCCATCCAAAGTCCTCCTCCTTACATCACTTAGGCATTTGGCCGCATCTCTGTATAAGGAAGGATTTTTTTAAAAATAAGGCCAAAATTTCTCATGATATAGCAGACAAAAGAAAAGGTTAGGAGTGTTGAGATCTTGCAGGGCCATGAGAGTAAATGCCAGCTTAAATTTTGCACTCCAAATACCTCTCTTTAGCTAGGCTTGGTGATGCACGCCTGTAATCCCAGTATTTGGGAAGCTGAAATAGGAGAATCATGGGTTTGTGGCCAGCCTCAGAAACCTAGTGAGACTCTGTTTCAAAATAAAAAATAAAAAAGCCTGGAGATATAGCTCAGAGGTAGAATACCCCTGGGTTCAATCCCCAGTGCCACAAAAAAAGAAAGAAAAAGCAAGATTGAGGAGGAGGAGAAGGAGGAAGAGGAGGAGGAAGAGGAGGAGGAGGAGGAGGAGGAGGAGGAGGAGGAGGAGGAAGAGGGAGGGAGGGAGGGAAAAGAGAAAGACCTCTCTTTGCCTCCCCTGGTCCTGGCTCTACCTGTGAGATTTTATCCAAGTTCTGAAAAACTAGCAGTGAATAAGTATAAGATATCTGGAGGCAAAGAACAATTTGTGAGCTCACCCCACCCCCAGCCTAAATTTTCAAGAAAACTCTTTCTAGTGATTCAGGATACATTCCCCTACTGCTTAGTAACGCAATGGCCACTCAGCTCCTCCATCCGTGGCAGGTAGAGGAAGTAGCTGGCCTTGGCTTTGATGGTGATAAACAGAGATCCTGAATTTTAGCAAGTGTCAAAATAATTCCTTTTAATTTCCAGGACTGAGCTGAAGTGGCAATTGTTTTCAAATGCATTTTATGAGGTTGATGGGCAATGAAAGAAAGAGAAGTATTGTGTATTCTCATGCACACTGACTAAATTATTTCCATGGATTACTTTGCTTCCTACAACTACTCAGCCAGGCAGCTAGTATTATTCTTATCTTAAAAAATAGAAAACAGCCCCAGAAAATTGAAATTATTTGGCCAAAGTGAGCAAATAGTAGAGTTGAAGAACTTTTGTTGGTGGTCAAACCCAGGGTCTCATGCCAGGCAAGCACTCTACCACTGAGCTACATCCCCAGCCCCTACAGAGTTGAAGAACTTTAAAAGTCCAGACTTACTCAGTGTCCTGGCCTCTAAACCTGGTAACAGTATGGAGGAAAGGGTATGTGTCCAGGAAAAGATATAACACACAATGGCTGTTAATTGAATCTAAATATTTTATTAAAATGGGGCTTATGAATGGGCACATTTTGGCCTTTGGAATTCTAATCTATCCAGAATTTCTTGGCTAATATTGTTAACATTTTTTTCTACAGAATATTTGAAAATCTTCAGAATAGTGACTTACATTTTTACTATCACTCAGTGATAGTAAAAATAATATAAGCTTAGATAATAATGTGGTACGTGTCATTGCTTTATAAGAATTGGAGAATAGCAAAAATGTTTGAATAAATGCACAGATGCTTAGAAATGCATAGACATCAGACAGAAATCTGATGTTTGGAAAAGACAAATTGGTTCCTGACTTCCTATGCTGACAACTTTTCATTTTGGAAGATGAAGTTATAGATTGCTACTCTGAAGCTAATTTTGATCGAGAAGGATAAGCTATATGGTGAAATAGAAACAGGAACATAACCATGTCATGTTAGAGCTCCTGGTAGATAAGGAAACGACTTCTAGGTAGACAAATCTGTCATAAAGAAGAAGAAAGATTTCTAGTTGAGAGAAACATAGCCAGATTCTAAAAGGGAAGGCCCTAAGACGAAAGCAGAATCCCAAAATCAAAATTATTGCTAATATGTAATGGTACTTTGTATGTATTAATGCATTTAACCCTTTTTTTTTGTGGTACTGGGGATTGAACGCAGGAGCGTTCTACCTCCGCGCTATGCCCCCGGCCCTATTTTTATACTTTATTTTGAAACCGGGTCTCACGAAGTTGCGGAGGGCCTCACTAAGGAAAGAGAGAGAGAGACAGGGAGAGAGAGAGAGCTGAGGCTGGCCGCGAACCCAGATCCTCCGGTCTCCGCCTCCCAAAGTACTGGGATTACAAGCGTGCGCCACCACGCCCGGCTTGCATTTAACCCTTAAAATGGTCCTATAATATTCTGTTATTTTCCCATTTTTAAAAAAATGGATAAAATGAGGATAGCAAAAACCTCACAACTTCCAGGAAGGATTGGGAACCCTGGAAGTTTGCTTCTGGGAGCAACACTCTCAACCAGTAGCTTAATATATACCAGATACAATGGATGGAATGGTTATTAAACATTTTTCCAGGTTGTAAATATTTTAGGGTTTTTGGGCAATCTGGTCTCAGCTACTCCACCCTACCCTTTAAGATAAAAACACCTTTAAATAATATATAAGTGAATGAGTATGGCTGTGTTCCAATAAAAACTTTTATTTATGGACACTGAATTTGAATTTCATATGTATTTTAATGGCTTTTATTTTTAGAGAAGCTTTGGATTCACAGCAAAATAGAGCAGAAGATAGAGAGATTTCCCACATACCCCCACCCCCATGCATGCACAGCCTCCTCCACTATCAACATCCCAACCAGAGTGGTATATTTGTTACAATTAGTGAACATACACTGACACATTATTACTCAAAGTCCATAGTTCACATTACTTGTTCACTTTTGATGAATTTCATATAATATTTTTGTTTTTGTTTTTGTTTTTGTTTTTGCGGTACCGGGGATTGAACGCAGGGGCGTTCTACCTCCGTGCTACGCCCCCGGCCCTATTTTTTTTATACTTTATTTTGAGACCGGGTCTCACGAAGTGGCGGAGGGCCTCACTAAGTAGAGAGAGAGAGACAGGGAGAGAGAGAGAGAGAGAGAGAGAGAGTGCGCACGCGCACATGCGCGCAAGCTGAGGCTGGCAGCGAACCCGGATCCTCTGGTCTCTGCCTCCCAAAGTACTGGGATTACAAGCGTGTGCCACCACACCCGGCTGAATTTCATATAATTTTAATGTTATAAGTTATAATTTGTATTTTTCAACCATTTAAAATATAAAATCCACTCAGCTCTTTGGGCTGTAAAAAAAGAAAAAAAAATAGCAGTTGACTGGATTTAGCTCAATGGCCTTAATTTGAACATTCATGGTCTCTATCATAAGGACTGAATTTGTAATGGCCAAACTAGGAATTCCACATTCCACTTGTAAATAAAAGGTTCTACTATGCCAGAAGAGGATGTATTTCCAAGGTTTTATTCCCTCCTTATTTTCTCCTTTAAAGGAAACCAAATCTGAGAGTTAGAAAATGTTGTTTATTAAAAGTAAACATTCCTCTGTACATGAGACGTCAAGTCCTGAAATCGAAGTCTATTTGGGTAGTTAAGGGAGAAAAGACAGAGGGATGGAAACTACTCTTCCTCTGATGGGAAGCAATATAGCGTTAGAGTTCTCCAAACAGGCCCTGGAGCCAGATGGTCCGACTTTGGGACCTGCCTTTGGCACTCAGGCCAGCTATGGAACCTCTTTAACATTCACCTTCCTCACCTGTAAAATGAGAACATGAGAACATGAATGGTGCCTCCTGGATGTACGGACTGACATCATGCAGGCATCATTGATACAGTAAAAGCTCAGTGCACCTCAAAATCTAAGGCAAATATTAGTGACTAAGAACACATTTTAATAGCATAATGCATCCTAGTTTTGTATCCATAAAGATGAAATGTAATTCAGCTTTGCCAAGCATATTATAATTTAAATTCAACTCACAATACTTATTTCATTATTACCATCATTACCAGTTTAATGCCAATTGAATAGTTTGAATGCTGCAGGCTACATTTCAGTAATGTGGTTTTTGATCTGACCATTGAACACTATAGTTTCCCAAGAAAGATTTTAATTGGGAGCTTTTAAGCTTACCCCTACTTCTTTTTTAAAATCCAGTAGGTACCTTTTTGGAATCCTCTTTGCAAACTTTCATTCTACATTATTTCATATTTATACCTCTATTATACTGACCCACTCAAACATTAAAAAATTGTAATAGAGCCATATTAAACCTGCTCCAAACCAGTTTCCAGTCACCTGGAATAACAATTGGATCTGTTTTGAAAATGTGGGGATCTTTGGTAATAGGTGGTTAATGACTGAAGCCTTTTAGGGAAAGAATGCCACGACAGAAATAATTTCTTCATTTATTTACATGTGTTTCCTTGAAGGAATGGTAGTACAGTTGACATTTTAAAATTTTTCAAAAATTTTAGTCATGCCAGTCTCTGATAGAGGCAGAAACTAGAGGATATTCTTCCTAACATTTCAGAAGCCCTCTTCACAAGAAAGTTTATAATACTGGGTGTTCTGTCATTGTTCACTGAGTTAAAAGAGTGAGATAAATGAGGAAAAAGGCTCTATCCTCACACGTGCCTATATTTAGCACTTGTTTCCAGGAAGTGAGGCTCCTAGGGAATCCTGTGCTCCAATGAAAATGTTTTTGGGACATATTAAATAAGATTACTAAAATAATCAGAGGAAGAACTTCATCTTCCCACTTGGGAAAGCAGGGTCTAAGGACACTTTCTTTTTAAGTACTTACTTCTGTTTTCCTATCCCTATTTCTCTTTACAACTTGAGGAATTAAATTTAAACAATTAAACATTTTGATAGAATAATATTTGAATAAGCAAAGGCAAAATTTCAAGATTCTGGTATTAACAAGTCAAATATTTGTAAAATCAAACAAAACACAATGAGTTTGGGAAAGGAACTGCAATACCTCCTGTTAAATCCCAGGCATAATAGAAATGTGGTCAAAAAGATGAATACAGTTGTCCCTTGGTATCCACTGGGAACTGGTTCCAGGACTCCCCTTGGATACCAAAATCCATGGATGCTCAATATCCTTACATAAAATGGTGTAGCATTTTCATAAAACCTATCATATCTTCTATGTATATTTAACCATCTCTAGATTATTTATAATATGTAATGCGATCTAAGTGCTATAATAGGGGCCGGCTTCTGACCCTGGCAGCTAGCAAGATGGCTTGTTTCAAAGCTGTCATTTTTCCTCCTTTGTCCTCTCCCTTTCCTTCACCCCCTGTTAACAAATACATGTTCTTATCCATTTACTGATGGAAGGGGACCTGGTACCTGTGGATCTGAATAAGAACTGACTTAAGGGAGACTTAGACATGAAGTGTGTCCCTTCTGATAGACACACCAGCATAACCCTGGCCTATGGATTTCAAGGATAACTTAGACATGAATTGCATCCCTTCTGATAAGCCACCAGCATGACCCTGAAGACCTAAACTTTTAAAAGGGACTTGATATGCCGGGCGTGGTGGCGCACTCTTGTAATCCCAGTACTTTGGGAGGCAGAGACCGGAGGATCCAGGTTCGCGGCCAGCCTCAGCGCTCTCTCTCTCTCTCTCTCTCTCTCTCTCTCTCTCTCTCTCTATGTAGTGAGGCCCTCCGCAACTTCATGAGACCCGGTTTCAAAATAAAGGATAAAAAATAGGGCTGGGGGTGTAGCTCGGAGGTAAAACACCCCTGGGTTCAATCCCCGGTACGGCAAAAAAAAAAAAAAGGGACTTGATTCCTTTGTTGGAGGAGAATCCAGGGCTTGTTTCTGAATGTTTAAGTTCACTGGTCTCTCTGATTTGCTAGCAAATCAATAAATTTCTTTTTCCTTCTTCCCAAAGCCTTGTCCCAATTATTTGATTTGGCAAATTGGGGCAAGTACTGGGATTCATTTAGTGCTATGTAAATAGTTATTTTACTGTATTACTTAGCAAATAATGCTTTTTTAAAAAAGACGTACATGTTCGGTACAGCTGCTTTTTTTTCCCAAATATTATCTATCTGAGGTTGGTTGAATCTGGGGATGTGGAACCCACTGATAAGGAGGGCTGGCTGTGCTATCCTCTCCTGAATCAACCTCTAAATACTGAGTTGTTTTTTTTTTTTTTTTGAGGTACTGGGGATGGAACCCAGGGGCATTTTACCCCCAGCCCTATTTTTTTATTCTTTATTTTTAAACAGGGTCTCGATAAGTTGCAGAGGGCCTCACTAAGTAGCTGAGGCTGGCCCCGAACCCGGATCCTCCGGTCTCAGCCTCTCAAGTACTGGGATTACAAGTGTGCGCTCTTATTTCAAGAACAGTCTTACTGGCTGTAAAAAAAAAAAAAAAAAAAGAATTCAGGCTGGATTTGAATCTTCTCTTCCGCATTTAATGCTGGTTGAGTCTGGGCAAATAAAAACTTTCGATGCTCTGGTGTTCTAATCTGTAATTTGGAGGTCCTAGTACCAATACATCATGTGGTTTGGAAGGTTTAATTTGGACACAGGATGAGAGGTATTTAATACTTAGCATGTATCGGTCACCTGGTAAGCGGTCAACATTAGCTATTATTATTTTTACTATTGTTTGAATGTAGAAAGTCTTCAAAAAGACAGGACATTTCCAGAAACCAATTTTTCCTGCCTGCCTGAGCACAAAGCATGTTTACTAGTGGGTGCCCCCGTTTCAGGGCTAAGTGGTGATGGGGGGGTCTTCACCTGTTTACAGTCAAATCAGAAAAATAAGAACAATTTGAGTTAAAGGTGTACTTTGTTGTTGTTGTTAAATTCTTTGATATAACATTTGTGAAGGTTACATAGTTGGGTTTTCTCTTAATGTGCTAAAATTAAAGTGCAAAATTAAAAGTTGGCATTGAATATCCCAAAGTTCAGAATCGCCCTCAACCCCCTCTTCCCTTCGAATACATCGCAGGCCAGACCGACCCACCCGCTGGAGGTGGCGGGAGAGGCGCCCACGAGGGACATTCGGGCGCAGGACGTCCGGAACTGCAGGGCAAGGGCAGAGGCAGCGAGGGAGGTGGGCTCATGCGGGAACCGCCCCTTCCCACGCGAGCCTACCCGCGACTTCCGGAGCTTCAGCCAATCCCTAAAGCTTTCGGAAATGTCTGTCAAGTGGAGTGGAGCCAATGAGCGGCCGCGGTACAGCTCCTGGATGCTGAAGTCGAGGGTCCCGGCCAGTGTCTGTGGCTGGCCAAAGAGGAAACCCGGTAATGGTTGGCTGAGGCACCAGAGCACCCGGCCCCACTTCCGACTGGAAATCCGCCGGGCGCCAACGAGGCCTGGCGGGGGCTGGCGGACGGCGGCCGAGATGGGTTCGCGGGGAGGGGAGCCGCGGCGTTGGGGGCGGCCGAGGGCGGGCAGCCGGAGGCCGTTTGTGAAGTCAACCGGTTCTCGGCTGCCTCTCGGGGTGCGGCTCCCACATCACCGTGGGGCGGGGAGCTCATTTCCAGTACCGACCGCGCGGCCCACTCTGGACCTGCTAAGTCGCAAAGGCAGCGCCGAGCTGTAGGTGACTGCTCTGCACTTCACATTGATTGATTGATGGTTGATTGATTGACGCTGGGGATTGAGCCCTGGGGCATTCTACCTCCGAGCGACACCCCCAGCCCTATTTTATTTTTTATTTGGAAACAGGGTCGCACTAAGTTTCTGAGAGCCTTGCTAAGTTGCGGAGGCTGGCCTTGAACCCAAGTACTGGGATTACAGGCATGCACCACCACGCCCGGCTGCTATGCACTCTTTTTTTTTTTTTTTTTTTTTTGCGGTACTGGGGATTGAACCCAGGGGCATTCTGCCTCCGAGCTACACCCCCAGCCCTATTTTTTTATGCTTTATTTTTAAACAGGGTCTCACTAAATTGCAGAGGGCCTCACTAAGTAGCTGAGGCTGGCCGCGAACCTACGATCCTCCTGTCTCAGTCTCCCAAGTACTGGGATTACAAGCGTGTGCCACCACGCCTGGCTTGCTATGCACTCTTAAAAGAACTAATCATTGGGAAGTTTTCCTCACCCGCAAACCTGAAAATAAGTACTGGAAACCAGACATTGGGGCAGGTCAGCAGCCCCCTGATTCTGATGGTAAAAGCAGTGTCGTCGATGTGTTCTCCAGATCTTTCTGCCAGTTTGTTAAGGCCTCACACAACCTCTGGACCAGCTGTAGAATGAAATGAGGTTTTCTGACTGACCTACCTTTTTCTCATGGAGGTGATATGATAATAATAGTGTCATTAATATTTCTCAATGGGAACATTACCTATTACGTATCCAGCCTTATATACTGAAATGACTAATGTGGTCTTCACAGTATTTAACTACAAATATGAGACACCTACTGTGTGCCCAGCATGGGATTTGGAAGGAAGGACTTCAAGGGGTTAGAGATTGGAGGCTGGGAGACCAAATAGGCCACCAAATCACCTAGCTTTAAAGTGATGTGGAGGGAGTGAAATCAAGTTGATGATGGAAAGGAAAGTGTCTCAACTCAGAAACCAGAAGACAAGAAGTTTGAGAGGGTATCTCTTGAAATGACAACAGGGTATCCCATTGGAAATTTCCTATGAACATGGAGAAATCTAGATTAAAGTTTAGCTCTCACTAGAGACGATGAAGGGGGAGCTCAGCACAGACTATGATGGATCCCCAGTCATTTATTTGAGTATCCTGAGATAGAGATGTGTTCACATTTGTAGGAGGGCATTGAGGAGACTCCACAGTTAGGTCATGATGTCAGATCAGTCAGAGATGAACCAATGAGATGTGAGGGCACTTATGTTAGAAACAACTTTTTACGGTGTCTAAAGAAATGGCACATGTTCAAAAATTGCTTGGCAAGGCGATTTTACTTTTTTGCAAAAAGGGTGCTCCCAGATATGAGAGAGAGCACGTTTCACAAAGAACCCAGTGGGTCTTATATTCCTAACGCAAGGCTCCTCCTGCGCTGAACTCCTATTGGTCGAAGTTCCAGCTTCACAGTCTAACCAGTCAGCTACAGGGGAAGATGGGGGAGGGTCGACACCTGTAATCTCTTAAGAGATGTTAATTTGGGGAAGGAATGTAAGTCCCTACCAGGTTACAAAATGGCCGCCTAAGTGAAACTACCTCCTTTGACAGAAAAGATACAATTATATTCTCACAATTAGTAAAACAAAAGCATGTCATTATTCATATAAGTGAAGGGAAATATCAAACATTACTTCATCGACTCTTGCCCCCTTCAGAGCCCATAGTCACAAGCGTCAAGTTTGTTCTGTAAGTAGAGACCTAAGAACTCTCGATGGGTCTTCACATCCTTGAGGAGGGCTGATACCGTGGGATCTTCCCTCGTGGCTGCCACCCAGAGCTGAAGTTTTGGAGTGTGGGCTATACACCTGTGGAAGGGAGGCAGAACCAGAGGTGTGAGCTGGGTACACTAAGATGGCATCGCAAAGCCTCCCATATACCATCATCCTCACTCTGCAGTTTCATTTTTTTTTTGCCCCTAATCTTTTAAAAGATTTACTTAAAATGCATGTAGTCATAGGGTATTAGATTTGAAAGGTATCATAAAGCCCTTAGTTTTACAGAAGAGGAATCTGATATGAGAGTGAAGTGACTTACTCAGCATAGGAACATGTCCAAACTGAAAGACTGATTAACTTTTTAAAAGAACCAAGACTATTAAATATGAATTATTCTATCACAAGATTGTGACATTGTGAATAGTAGAGCTATTCACAAGATTGTGAATAGCTCTACTCTCTAAGAAGTAGGAGTAAGCCAAGGTAGCTGGCTGCCAACTCAAAGCACAGAGTTTAGAAAATAGTGTAGAAATCTTACTTGTAAATGAATGGGAGGTAACCTCACCACAGAATACTGCAACATCTTTTAAAAATGAACATCCTTCTGTATTTTTAACCAGGAGGGAAGGAGTAAATTTTGAAACATTTTACTCCATGTCACAGAAATCTTCTGCCCCCTAGAGATGGGGAGGAGTAGTGAATGTTGGTATATAACATGCCTTGGATAGCCCAGGACTCTCCTGTCTCTCTCATTCACACTAGTTGTATTAAATATTTCAACTTTTGTTCAGAAGAAAGTTTAATATATACTATTTCAACTATCATCCTAAATTAGGCACAAAATATTTAAATGTCTTACTCATTTAGCTCCAGTGCTTCTAGCCGTTCAAACCAAGGCCATATGAGGTAATCGATCATCGAGACCGAATTGCCACCAAAGAAGGTTGTCTTCTTATTAGTCAGAACCTGAACATTAAACAACACAAAAGTATTTCTTATTTGTGCATCTAGTAAGAATCATCATCAGAAATTATGAAGGCAATTTAAGTAAAGCAGGTAAGAGCAACAGCTTTTATCTTGAATATCCAAGTTGGGTTTTTCTTTGATCAGAAAACTTAAATAGCTTTACAATCTGCTGGACTGGTGTAAAGCAAAACAATCAACCAAATAAACTGGAAAATGGAGAAAAATAAAACAAGCCATAGAGCACAAGGTATCTGTAAAATGAAGGACTAATATTCAGAATATGGAAAGAATTGGGAATCAATAAGAAAACTGGCAAACTACCCATTAGAAAAATGAGCATGACTTGCACTTCACAAAAGAGGATTTCAAATGGTCAATAATAATTTGAAAAGGTGCCCTAATGCATTAGGCATCAGGGAAATGCAAATTAAAACCAAAGTGTATTATCAGTCAACACCCTTGAGAATGGCTAAAATGAACAAGATGAAGTTTGCAAGAGTGCAGAACCACTCCTGGTAGTAGTGTAAATTGGTACAGTCATGTTTTAACAGCATATGTACTCTATAACCCAGCAATTCTACTTGAAAACCTAACATAGGTCAGCCTAAAGATATGTATACTAGGCCAGGCACACCGGTAATCCCAGTACATGAGAGGCTGAGACAGAAGGATCTCAGGTTCAAGGCCAGTCTCAGCAACTTAGCAAGACCATTTCACAATAAAAAATAAAAAAGAGCTAGGGGTGTAGCTCAGAAGTAGAATGTCCCTGGGTTCAACCCCCAGTACCCAAATAAATAAACACTGATACAAATGTTCACTATTTGTAATAGCTCAGATGTGAAAATGTCAAGAGTAGAATGGATAAACTGTGGTGTAGTCAAATTTTGGAACACTATACAATGAATAGGAAAGAACTACACACGGCATAGATGAACATCACAAACCTAGTAGTGAATGAAGGAAACCAGACCCAAAAGAGTGCATTTATATCATTCCATTTGTGTAAAGTATAAAAAATGCACAAACTAATATTCTGTTTCTTGATGTGGGTGCTGATAACCATGACTGTTTTCATTTTGTGAAAATTTGTGAAGTTGAGCTCTTATGTTTTGGGTACTTCTCTGCGTGTAATTTTTCAATAAAAATGTACTTAAAATATACTGGAAATAGACTGAAGTAAACACATGGAAATATACTGGAAGTAGACTGTTAAACAGATGACAGTTACTTCAAAACCAAGCACCAACAGGATGTTTCTGAAATTTAAGAAAGTGGATTGATAATTAAGGTTTTGTCAAAGGGGGAAATTGAGAATATTATCTGACTAATTAAGCACCAAACCAATTTTTCTTTATAAGTAGCCTCCTGAGTTTTTCTTAGGGTCCATGTGACATTATGAATTGTTGATTGATTGTTTATGTCTACCTATTTGTCTCCTGTCTACTAGTGAACTGTAATCATCTGAAGAATGTCTTACTTTCAGCTTTCACACTGTCCAGTAGAAAAATATAATTAGTCAAAATTGATTCAAGAAGAAATATAACCCCCAGATCAATTACCATTAATGAAATTTAATTAAAATTAATTTAGTTATTAAGGAAATTTAAGTAATGAAAAATCTACTCAAATGTTTTGCAGAAACAGCCAATCCCTATTAAATGGTTTCAGAGATTAGAAAAATAGGGGAAGCTACCCAACTCATTTTAAGAGGTTAGACTATTCCTAACACCAAAACCAAATAAGATACTATAAGAACAGTAAATTATAGGCCAATCACATTTATAAACATGTACAAAAATTTATTAACTAATTTTATAATAAATATGAAAGTCCATCAGGAATAGGTGGGTTTTTTTTTTTTTTGCAGTACTGGGGGTTGAACCCAGAGGCATTCTACCTCCGAGCTACACCCAGCCCTATTTTTTATTTTTTATTTTGAAACAGGGTCTCACTAAGTTGCAGAGGGCCTCACTAAGTAGCTGAGGCTGGTCAAGAACCTGGATCCTCCTGTCTCAGCCTCCCAAGTACTGGGATTACAAGCGTGCGCTACCACCCCTGGCTACAAATAGGTTTTATACCAGTGATGCCAGGATGGTTCAACACCAGAAAAACCTATCAATAACACTATATTCACCAGATTAATGGGGAAAATTCTGTGAATATTTTAATAGATGTAACAGACGCCGAGAAATTAAATATTCATGTTTTTTTAAAATAGCAAACTGGAAATTAACAGTGAAAAATGTTTCAGGAAAAAACTTACAGGTAACTTCATTCCTACTGATAAAATGTTAGAACACATCCCCATAAAAACAGCAAACTCGTGTTCCCTCAGTAAAACTTAAGGCTGAGTGTGACAGGAACATCTCAAGGCCAAGAGGAAGGGTTCATCTCAAGGCCCAAATGACAGCCCTCCCCCAAGGGGGATAAATACATCTGGACTTCCCCTAGTGGCTGTCTGATTCATAGCAAGTTGGAGTTTTTTTTGCAGTGAAATATTATATCAAGTGGAAACACACACACACACACACACAATGGCATCTATACTCTGATTACAATTAGGCTAAATTGTTGTTTTTTAATATATGGATAAAGACGGAAAGCAAGAATGGAAAAATGGAAACGTGACAAATTTTGAGAATGTGGGTAATACTTTCTTTTTCCTTGTTACTTTAAGGTCAATGAAACAAAATATTTTTAAAACAAGCCTTTGACAGGGCTTTTGGGAAGAACAGCTTACAGCAATCAGTATAAATTATAAATTCTTATTGGATATTATTTCTAATTGCCATAAAGTGACTTGAGAAATGGGAGTATGAAGAAAAGAGTGGAAAGCAAAGGAGGGTAGATGTAGGGTGTCATGCACCATGATAAAAGCTGGGAGAAATGATTACCTCCTCAAGCTTGCTGAATGCTTGCTGCAGTTCTTCTTTCAGGCCAGAGCGTTCTTTATTTTGTCCTCTAATATAGCTCGATATTAAAGATGGCACCTAGAGAGAGAATGATTTCTGAGTTCATCACTTTGAGGCTGACTACATCGTCCCCCTCACGTTAAAAACATGGTAGAATCCTCACAGTCGTGGTGTCAGGGTGTTCCAGAAATGTTTAGGGCACACCAAGTGCATGCGTTCACAGAGGCCATGCACTGATCTTAGAAACAGTTTTGTAACCTAAGCTGTTGTGTTGGTCACGATTTTATAAGTTGCAAAGAATAGAGCCCCCTTTGCTGAGTTTGAGCCAAAAATTTCTTAAAAAGACACTGAGTTGCTCATAAAATTGGGCCTGGAACTAAGACAGAACATTCCAGATCATGCTGAGAAGTGACCTAACAGGAAGTGCCCAGTGCTGCCAGTGCCAGCTCAGCACTAATGTCACAGAGACTGTACTGCTGCCAGGAGGTGGACCCTGAAGTAACCCCTGGTGCTACTACTAACCCCCATGCCATCGTTACAATGGAATTCAATCTTGCAGCCACCACTGCTCCTAAAAGCCAGAACTCTGCCAACACCTGCCAGCAGACCTACAGGAAGCCAGTTTCCTCACATCATTCATGTCTGAATTGAACGTGTGTGTGTGTGTGTGTGTGTGTGTGTGTGTGTGTAAGAGCCTCAGTCACAGGTCTTGGCCCCAGTGGCAAAGGGAGCTGGAGAAGAGAATTTTTTCTGAGTTCTACCTCACGGAAGTCTCAAAAAATGGTTCAGAAGAGACTGACAACCTGCAGATTTGACAGGTGTAGTGTCAAATGTTTCGATACTTGTGGTGGAGACATTTGTGTGTTTTAATACTTTGGTTTTTGAAATCATCTAATTGTAAGAGACAGAAGCCCACTCATCCCAATTTAACAGGGACTTGCAAAAACAGAAGAATCTGTTGAAATCCCATTGATGTCAGTACAACTTGCCCTCATTGGAATGAAGGTTTGCAGGCAGCCCTCTGTCCACATTTCCATCTTTGCCTGCCTAGTCTTTCATCTCTGCCTTTCCTGAAATACCTGCTTCATATTATTTTCCATATATCAGTTCTCATTGCAATGCTCTTAATTTCTGCTTCTCCTAAAAATGTATTTTAATGTGGTATTGATTCTCAGGTCTCCATGATATATGTACAGCTCCAAAACTTAACACTTTTATTATCTTAGTCTCTGTGTCTTATTTCTGAAGTTCCAGGAGAGAAGGCAATAAGTGAGGTGCAGCAGGACAGGAGTGGAGACCATTTCTGGTCTAATGTGCTATGGTCAGGAGGGCAGGATCATGTGATCCATAGGCCACCATTTTCCTGTAAGTGAATAGGGAAACGAGGGGGGGGTATCTCCAGGTGTGTGTGTGTGTGTGTGTGTGTGTGTGTGTGTGTGTGTGTGTTTTACTAGGGATTGAAC
>PVJS01040517.1:0-18401 GCA_004027185.1 Glis glis
GAACCCGGATCCTCCGGTCTCCGCCTCCCAAAGTACTGGGATTACAAGCGTGCGCCACCACGCCCAGCTCTAAGCATGTTCTTTACCACTGAAATACAGCCTCAGCCCCCAGAATAACTATTTATGTAGCATTTACATTGTATTAGGTATTATAAGTAATTTAGATATGGTTTAAAGTAAATGGGAACAGCTATTCAGGCGAACTGTTTGAGCCCAGGAGTTATGGGCTAGATTGAGCAACATAAGGAGACCCTCTCTCTCTTTTTGTGTGTTGTGGTACTGGGGTTTGACCCCGAGGGCATTTTACCTCTGAACTACACCCCCCAGTCCTTTTTTATTTTGAAACAGGGTCTCACTAGGTTGATGAGAGTCTCACTACTTGCTGAGGCTGTCCTTGAACCTGTGATCCTCCTGTCTCAGCCTCCCAAGTACTGGGATTACAAACATGTGCCACCACACCCAGCTATGAGACACTGTCTCTAAAAAAAAAAAAAACCATGGTATTTGCAAATATTTTACTTTTTCTTTTGGTATTGGGAATTGAACTCAGTGGCATTTTACTTCTGAGCCACACCTCCAACACTATTTTTTGTTTTGAAACAAGGTCTTGCTAGGTTGCTGAGAGTCTCCCTACATTGCTGGTCTGTCCCTGAACCTATGATTCTCCAGTCTCAGCCTCCCAAGTACTGGGATTATAGATGTGTGCCATCATGCCTGGTGATGGTGCATATTTTTGAATACATAGAAAATTCTAATTTTATCTAAATTTAGGTTTTCTTGATTTTATTTTTTTGGTACTAGGGATTGAACCCAGGGGAGTTCTACCTCTGAGCCACACCCCAAGCTGTATTTTTATTTTATATTTTGAAACAGGGTCTCACTTGGTTTATGAGAGTCTCGCTATGTTGTTGAGGCTGTCCTCGAACCTGTGATCCTCTTGTCTCAGCCTCTCAAGTACTAGGATTATAAGTGTGCGCCACCATGCCCCGCTTGTGTGTGTGTGTGTGTGTGTGTGTGTGTGTGCATTTTTTTGTGGTACTAGGGATTGAACCTTGGAGCTTTCTACCTCCAAGCTATACCCCAGCCCTAATTTATTTTTTATTTTGAGACAGGGTCTCTCTAAATTACAGCACACTGCTGGCCTTGAACCTGTGATCCTATCTCAGTCTCCCAAGTACTGGGATTACAGGCGTGCACCACCTCTCCAGGCTAGGTTTTCTTTTCTTTTTTTTCTTCTGTACCGGGGATTGAACTCAGGGGCATTCTACCTCTGAGCTACACCCCCGGCCCTATTTTTTATACTTTATTTTGAAACCAGGTCTCATGAAGTTGCGGAGGGCCTCACTAAGTAGCTGAGGCTGGCTGCGAACCTGGATCCTCCGGTCTCCGCCTCGCAAGTACTGGGATTACAAGCATTCGCCACCACCCCCAGAGGTAGAACGCCCCTGGGTTCAATCGCCAGTGAGAGAGAGACACACACACACACACACACACACATACACACACCCAAAGTGAGCTAGGCACGGTGACACATGCCTACAATCCTAGCTACATATAGCCTCACAGCTACTTGTGAGGCTAAGGCAGGAGGATTGCAAGTGAGGCCAGCCTGGGCAATTTAATGAGACCCTGTCTCAATAAGTTAAAAAGGGATTCGGGGTGTAGGTTAGTGGTAGAGCACCCCTGAATTCATATTTTTTTTGTGTGGTACCGGGGATTGAACGCAGGGGCGTTCTACCTCTGTGCTATGCCTCCGGCCCTATTTTTGATCCTTTATTTTGAAACTGGGTCTCACGAAGTTGCGGAGGGCCTCACTAAGGAGAGAGAGAGAGAGAGAGAGAGAGAGAGAGAGAGCGCTGAGTCTGAGGCTGGCCGCGAACCCGGATCCTCTGGTCTCTGCCTCCCAAAGTACTGGGATTACAAGTGTGCACCACCACGCCTGGCTTAGCACCCCTGAATTCAATCCTGAGTAACACACAAATTAAATAATCAGTATACATTTTTTGTGTGTGTGCTGCTTGGGATTTAACCCAGAGGCATTCTACCTCTGAGGTACACTCCCCAACTGTATTTTATTTTATTTATTTATTTATTTATTTATTTTTGTGGTACTGGGGATTGAACCCAGGGACATTCTACCTCCAATTTCCACCTCCAGCCTTATTTTTTTTATTCTTTATTTTGAAACGGTCTCACTGAGTTGGGGAGGGCCTCACTAAGTAGCTGAGGCTGGCCGCAAACCCGGATCCTCCTGTTTCAGCCTCCCAAATACTGGGATTACAAGCATGTTCCACCACGCCCGGCTCTATTTTATTTTTATTTGGAAATGGGGTCTTGCTAAGTTGCTGAGAGCCTTGCTAAATTGCTGAGGCTGGTCTCCAATCTGCAATCCGCCTATCTCAGCCTGCCAAGTACTGGGATCATAGGTGTGCGCAACCATGCCTGGCTCAATATAATTTTTCTTTTTTTTGGTACTGGGGATTGGACCCAGGGGCATTCTACCTCCAAGCTACACCACCAGCCCTATTTTATTTTTATTTTGAAATAGGGTCTTGTTAAGTTGATGAGTCTCACTACTAGCTGAGTCTGTCCTCAAACCTGTGATCCTCCTGTCTCAGCCTCCCAAGGACTGGGATTACAAGCGTGCACCACCACGCATGGCTCAAAATAAATTTTTATAAAGGGGCTGAGCTTTGTTGAGCTTTGTTGCTCAGTGCTAGAATGCTTACTTAGCAAGCTTTTTCCTAGTACTGCAAAAAGGAAAAAACAAAAAGAGTTACTACCGTAGTCAATGACCATGTAATTTTATTATTTTTATGGTTTTTTTTTTTTTTTTTGCGGTGCTGGGCATCAAACCCAGGACCTTGTGCATGCTAGGTAGGTGCCGTGCTACTGAGCTATACTCTCAGTCTCCATGTAATTTTAGAAATTAACATTTTATACTTATTACTGGGAGCATATTCTATAGGTTCTCTGGAAACCTATAACAAAGGCTTGTCATTGTTATAAAAGGAAATGAATGTATCAAGTTGTGATTTGGTTGTTCCTGCACATTTTTAGTTAACAAATGTTGGTAGGGACTCAAGGTGTACCCAGCACCACACATATGCAAAAAATTGGATAAACATTTCATCTCAAATATTAAAGGAGCCGGGCGTGGTGGCGCACGCTTGTAATCCCAGTACTTTGGGAGGCAGAGACCCGAGGATCCAGGTTCGCGGCCAGCCTCAGCCCTCTCTCTCTCTCTCTCCCTCTCTCTACTTAGTGAGGCCCTCCGCAACTTCATGAGACCTGGTTTCTAAATGAAGTATAAAAAAAAAAATAGGGCCGGGGGTGTAGTGCGGAGGTAGAATGCTCCTGGGTTCAATCCCCGGTACTGCAAAAAATAAAAATAAAAAAATAAAAAAATAAAGGAAACATGTTTGGAAAGAGTAGTCAAAATCAGGACATCACATTTACTGGTCCTATTTCCATGGTAAGAAGATTTTTTTTTTTTTTTGCGGTACCGGGGATTGAACGTAGGGGCGTTCTACCTCCGCACTACACCCCCGGCCCTATTTTTTTATACTTCATTTTGAAACCGGTCTCATGAAGTTGCGGAGGGCCTCACTAGGTAGAGAGAGAGAGAGACAGAGAGAGAACGCTCGCGCTTGTGCGCATACACAAGCTGAGGCTGACCTCGAACCCGGATCTTCCGGTCTCCGCCTCCCAAAGTACTGGGATTACAAGCGTGCGCCACCACGCCCGGCCATGGTAAGAAGATTTAAGCAGTCTTTTTGTTTAATTAAAATTTGAGAGTTTCCAATCTTCTCAGGTTGGAAGGAGTGTGTAGATTTGTAATATCTAACCAAATTATCTTTTGTAAGTTTGGAGATAGATTTGTATTTTATTTCCAAGGTGTTCTCTCCTTTTTTTTTTCCTTTTTTTTTCCTTTTTTTTTGTAGTACTGGGGAGTGAACCCAGGTGTGTTCTACCTCTGAGCTATACTCCCAGCCCTTTTTCATTTAAAAAAAGTATTTATTTTATTTATTTTGGGTACTGGGGATTGAACCTAGGGACATTCTACCTCCAAACTACACCCCTAGCACTGTTTTATTTTTATTTTGAAACAGGGTCTTGCTAGGTTGATGAGTCACTACTCACTGAGGCTGTCCTCGAATCTGATCCTTCTGTCTCAGCCTCTCAAGAACTGGGATTACAGGTGTGTGCCACCACACCTGGCTCCAAAGTGTGTTCTCTTTAAGTAAAAGTAATAGTAGGAGAGTGAGCTTACCCTTGTGGAGAGGTGTTTTTTGATTTTGTTCCCTGTGCATATATCTATGCATGAAAAAAAATTTTTTTTGGTGGTACTTGGGATTGAACCCAGAGGCATTCTAACTCTGAGCTAACACTCCCAGCCCTATTTTATTTTTTGAGACTGGGTCTTGCTAAGTTGCTGAGGTTGGCCTCAAACCTGGGATCCTCCTGTTTCAGCTTCCCAAGTACTGGGATTACAGTGTGGGTCATCACCCCCAGTTTATGTATGCATATTAATATTTAGTTCCTCTTTTTTTTGTGTGGTACTGGGGATTGAACCCAGGGGTGTTCTACCTCTGAGCTATATTCCCAGCCCTATTTTATTCTTTATTTTTAAACAGGGTCTCACTGGGTTGCGGAAGGCCTCACAAGTTGCTGAGGCTGGCTGTGAACCTGCGATCCTCCTGTCTCAGCCTCCCAAGTACTGGGATTACAAGTGTGTGCCACCACTCCTGGCTTTAGTTCCTCTTTCTGTTGCAGTTTGCTCTTTACTATTCAGGACTTCAAATCTTAACACCAAACTGATACTCATTGTGATGTGAGACTACAGTGCACCAATAAATTAAAAAAAAACATTGAAGCTCAAAAAAACAACAACAAATCATCTGTTTCCTCTATGTTGTATTTGGCTGCTTTTTAATGGGGAATTGGTTGCTTCTTTTGTTTGTTTGTTTGTTTGTTTGTTTGTTTATTTGGTAGTGGGGATTGAACCCAGGGTCATTCTACTCCCTAGCTACACGTCCAGCCCTATTTTATTTTTATTTTGAAACAGGGTCTTGCTAGGTTGATGAAAGTCTCCCTACTTGCTGGGGCTGTCTTCGAACCTGCTATCCTCCTGTCTCAGCCTTCTGAGTACTGGGATTACAGGTGTGTGCCACCATACCCAGCTTATTTATTTTTTAAGATAGAAAAATGCCTGAATTTGAGCTTGGTGTGGTAGCGCATGCCTGTAATCCCAGTACTTGGGAGGCCGAGACAGGGGAATCACAGGGTCCAGGCCAGCCTCAGCAACTTAGGGAGACTCGTAGCAACCTAGTGATACCCAGTCTCAAAACAAAAAAGCCAGGCGTGGTGGTGCTTGCTTGTAGTCCCAGTACTTGGGAGGCTGAAACAGGAGGATCACAGGTTTGAAGCCTGCCTTAGCAACTTAGTGAGGCTCTCAGCAACTTAGTAAGACCCTGTTTCCAAATAAAAAACGAAATAGAGCCGGGTGTGGTGGCGCACGCTTGTAATCCCAGTTCTTGGGAGGCTGAGACCAGAGGATCCAGGTTTGTGGCCAGCCTCAGCTACTTAGTGAGGCCCTCCGCAACTTAGTGAGTGAGACCCTGTTTCAAAATAAAGAATAAAAAATAGGGCTGGGGGTGGAGCTCAGGGGTAGAACGCCCCCAGGTTCAATCCTCGGTACCGAAAAAAAAAAAAAAAACGAAATAGATCTGGGGGTCTACTCTGGAGGTAGAAGGCCTCTGGGTTCCATCCCAAGTACTCCCCCCCCATACACACACAAAGGGCTGGGGGTGTAATTCAGAGGTAGAACGGCCTGGGTTCAACCCCCAGTAACCTCCCTCTTCCCCCCCCCAAAGTTAGACTGTAGCTGGGTCTGTTGGTACACACCTATAATGCTAGTACTTAGGAGGCCGAGACAGGGAGGATCACAGGTTACAGTCCTTCCTCAACAACTTAGGCCCTGTTTCAAAATAAAAAAATGGGCTGAGGTTTTAGCTCAACAGTAGAATGCCCTTGGGTTGAATCCCCAGTAGTCCCCCAAAAAGAAAAGGAATGAGTAATATAATAATGGGGTGTAAATATTTGTTCTAATGAGAAAAGTAAAACTGTATATGAGAGCTATTTAAAAAGTTACTTTAGAAGCCGGGCGTGGTGGCGCACGCTTGTAATCCCAGTACTTTGGGAGGCGGAGACCGGAGGATCCGGGTTCTCGGCCAGCCTCAGCTCTCTCACTCTCTATCTCCCTGTCTCTCTCTCTCTCTCTCCTTAGTGAGGCCCTCCGCAACTTCATGAGACCCGGTTTCAAAATAAAGCATAAAAAAATAGGGCCGGGGGCGTAGCGCGGAGGTAGAACGCCCCTGCGTTCAATCCCCGGTACCGAAAAAAAAAAAAAAGTTACTAAGTTACTTTAGGCCGGGTGTGGTGGCGGACAACTGTAATCCCGGTACTTGGGAGGTTGAGACAGAAGGATCACAGATTTGAAGTTGGCCTCAGCCACTTAGCAAGGCTCTCAGGAACTTAGCAAGACTGTGTTTCCAGATAAAAAATGGAATAGCTTGGAGGTAGAATGCCTCTGGGTTCAGTCTGCAGACACACACACACACACACACACACACACACACACACCAGTTACTTTACAGCCCCTCCCCATACATAATGTGAATTGCCTAAATATAAGAAACAAAAAAACTTATTTTGGAAACTAACTGATATGCAACAATAACATTTACTTTATTTTTTTTAGATATGGCCGCGTGGAAAGTGTCAAAATTCTCCCCAAGAGGGGATCTGAAGGAGGAGTGGCTGCCTTTGTGGATTTTGTGGACATCAAAAGTGCACAGAAAGCTCACAACTCTGTCAACAAAATGGGAGATAGAGACCTACGCACGGATTATAATGAACCAGGCACCATTCCGAGTGCTGCTCGGGGATTGGATGATACAGTTTCCATAGCATCTCGTAGTAGAGAGGTTTCTGGGTTCAGAGGAGGTGGTGGAGGGCCTGCTTATGGCCCCCCACCATCACTTCATGCACGAGAAGGACGTTATGAGCGGAGACTTGATGGGTAAGTTCCAAGGTTTCTGTAGGCAGGTATTTTGTATTTGATGTGGTGAGAAACAGAAACTCATATTTAGGGGCCCCAGATGGATTTAAAGTTTTGGGCATTTTCAATGTTTCCTATTTTGGGTTGGAAACGGAAGTGATTTCTATCCCAGTGGCTGTTATCTTACGGAATCGTAGAGGATATTTCCTGCAGCGGATTGGATATTTACTCCTGAGATATAAAATGGTGGAAGATTTCCTATGGCAGCATCATTTTTGGAGTTACCTGTCTTCTAGAATCAATTATTCCTTCTTTTGGATAATATTAAGGCCTTCCTTGGATATATCCATTCTACTTGATGGAGCTATCTGGCTACAGGTTTGTGGTCGTGCTATTTGGAATACTTCTGGAATATTAGAGCCTACAGATTCTTTTAGAAGTTCACATCTGCTTCTTGGTTTTCACAACGTAACGCGTACAAATTGGATTGTCACAAAAAATCTAGCTGACCATAATGATTCACCCATTTGGATTCTACAAACAATACTCTGACATGGAAATGTGTACTTGGATGAGGAAGAGTTGAAGGCAATGCTTGATTTTCCCATTTTGGATCTACACAATTTCTATGTTGGAATAATGCTCCTTGATGGAATGGGGGGAAATTGAGGACATTCATAAATCCTGGAATATAGCCCTTGTTTTCTAATTGCTGGAATGTATGGGATGTCATGCTCTCAAGACTCCATTAGCTCAGAGGAAGAGGATTACTATCTCCTTTCTTAAGCAAGTTGCTATCCAATTAAAGGTACTTTAGCTTTGAACACATGGTGATCAGTTGTGGATACAGCAATCAAAATTGACTGGGCTGGATGGCTACAAAAGTGAACAATTGGTGAACAACTATGCCTTCCTCATTTGTTGGAATTGTAGAGGATCTTTCCTCTTCTGCCTGCTGCCTGATTCATACTTAGGGCTGGAGATTTTGTGAATGTGGATCAATTTATACTTGTCTGCTATCTCAAGAAAGAAGTCTGGGGGTTTGAGAGTTACAGTTTTGTCTGGGACTACTTGCTTCCAGTGGAATTATTTTGTCTGGTCACTATTTTTTTTTTCTTGTGGTTCATCTAAATATCATTTGACACCCTTGCCCATTAAGAAGGTGGATTACCCCCATAAGAGGGGCCAAAATTGGGGAAGTTATGTTCACAATTCTCTCCCTAGATTTAATTGGGATTATGGGTCGTGTTTCCACAGTTGGAAAAGGTTGGTATGTCCTGACCTGTGTATATTAGCCCCTCTCCTAACCCAAGTCAAACTCTCTCTTTTTTCCCCACTAACTCTAGAAGTATTTAGTACTAATAGATGAATCAAAAAATAGCCATTAGATTTCAGCTCTGCTAGCTCTTGTGCCTGCCTTCTGTATCTTCCTAATAGATAAGAACTTTGCATATTTATAAAATATCAACTGTAGCAGCAATTCTCCTAGAACTTTTGCCTATTGCTTGTGTTATATGATTAATAATGGCTTTCAAAACTGCTTAACATTTGATAGGGTGCTAAATGAACTATTTATGAAATTTTCTCCTGTCTCAAAGGAAACCTTGCTAGAAGGTTTGGAATATCCAAATTGCAGAACTGTAGCAAATAAAAAAGGAGAAAGTCATTTAGTACATTTAAGAAGGAAAGGTATTATAGAAATTTTTTTGGCCATGCCAGTTGCTTTTCATAATAGCAGCAAAAATAGACTAGGAAAGTGGGTTTGCTACTAGGTGAAGTGGGGGTGAAAATGAATATTACTGGAGAGATTTTGGAATCTAGGGATATATTAGGAAAATAGTATTATTTTCAACAAAATTGAAAATATCACTTATTGGAGATTCTGATTATCTCTCATGATTCCTTAATCTCTTTTGATAGTAGATCCAAAGATGTTGAAGAAAATCTCAAGTGAATTGGTCTTTGAGTTCCTAAAAGTTATATATAGTTTCCTATAAAAGTAGAGAACTTACAATTTCTTTTAGAAGTAGAATTAGTTTTTTATAATTAACACTTAATTGCATGTGTATAATTATACATGCAACACTTTTTGTACTCCTTGGTTGACAAATATGCAAATATTCACATCCTACTAAAAAATTTCTTAAGGGACCTAGGGATGTAGCTCAGTGTTAGAGCACTTGCCTAGTATGTGCAAGGCCCTGGTTTTGATCCCCAGCACTGAAAACAAAACAGAAACATAAGCCGGGCGTGGTGGTGCACGCTTGTAATCCCAGTACTTGGGAGGCTGAGACAGGAGGATCACAGGTTCGCAGCCAGCCTCAGCTACTTGTGAGGCTCTCTGCAACTTAGTGAGACCCTGTTTCAAAATAAAGAATAAAAAATAGGGCTGGGGGTGTAGCTTGGATGTAGAATGCCCCTGGGTTCAATCCCCAGTACTGCAAAAAAACCTTCCAAAAAACAAAAACAAAAAAACCCACAAAAAAACAGAAACATTAAAGTTAAGCCATTGCTAATAGCGACCTCAGAGTAGCTTATAGTTCCCAACATCGCCTAATTTCATCAAAGGCAACTTGAATATAGCTAAAACTAAGAGAAGGTATTTCCTTTAATCATTGAGTACTTAACAAATGGAATAATGACATAGACCTTTTAAAAACTATGTGGAATTTGATAGTACAAGGAGATAAAATAACTTTTATTCATAAATTTACATAGAATAGTATGTGGTGACCCAGTGTTTTGAAATTGTAAGATTCTTTTTTAATTATTAAATATAATTGTTTGGGCAATTTATGTAGTCTAGTAATTATTATTATTACCCAAGCAGTCAAAAGTTTATCAGGGGGCTGGGGATATAACTCAGTGGTAGAGCACTTGCCTATCATGTGCATGGTCTTGGGTTTGACCCCCAGTACTGCAAAAAAAGAAAAAGAAAAAAAAAAGAACGAGAAAAAGTTGCACTAAAGATTTTTTTTTCTGGACTTCTTTGAAAGTTCTTCCTATTGCAGAACATGCACTGCAGTAGGGCTTTCATGTTTGTGTTTAAATGCAGTGTGCAGATATGGCCTAAAATAAATTTGCAAGTAATGACAGTATAGTATATATTTTAATCAGATGAAAGTGTAAGAAACTTTCATATTAGAAAAAGTCTCTTCCTTGTTCCAGTATATTTAATTGAAAAGGAGATGGTATATGTATATTTCAGTATACAACTCAGAAAATCCCTAATAAATTTGAGCAACTGACCTGCAGAACACTAGTCATGAAAGCACAATATATAATTAAGATGATTGCTCAGCTGTTAAAATAATTTTTGAAGTCAAATAAAATGTTAAGCTTGTTAGTTAGTGTTTGCTTACTAAGTAGGTTAATGCTGTTTAGAAAATAATCAGTGGCAAAGACAAAGAATTCTGAAGTGAATGTTTGCATGACTTGCTTTTAGTTTTGCTTGCTCCTTTCTGATTAAATATTTTTCCCCCTCCTAAATGCAGGGCTTCAGATAACAGGGAGCGTGCTTATGAACATAGTGCCTATGGACACCATGAACGGGGGACAGGAGCATTTGATCGGACAAGACATTATGATCAGGATTACTATAGAGATCCTCGAGAGCGGACTGTACAACATGGGCTCTATTACACTTCTCGGAGTCGAAGTCCAAACCGCTTTGATGCTCATGACCCCCGATACGAACCTAGGGCTCGGGAGCAGTTTACACTGCCCAGTGTGGTACACAGGGATATCTACAGGGATGATATTACCCGGGAGGTACGAGGCAGAAGGCCAGAGCGGAATTACCAGCACAGCAGGAGTCGCTCTCCACATTCGTCCCAGTCTAGGAACCAGTCTCCTCAGAGATTGGCTAGCCAAGCGTCTAGACCCACCAGGTCCCCTAGCGGCAGCGGCTCTAGGAGCAGATCCTCCAGTAGTGATTCAATCAGCAGCAGCAGTAGTACCAGCAGTGACAGGTAGGTTGACAGCCTTTTGTTATCACAAACTGTTTAAAGTAAATTCTCAATGGTCAATGGTGATGGTTTTTAGTATAGTAATTTTTTTTAAAAGAAAGTAATCTTGGATCATGTATGTAATGAGTATAAAGAAATTTTGATTAACGTGACCAGTGAATTAACCAGAACCAAGTTATGATTTGAAAATGTTGTTTCATGTTCTAAATGCTCAATATTAAAATTAAATTCCCCAAAAGGGAGAGAAGCTGGGCGTGGTGGCGCACGCTTGTAATCCCAGTACTTGGGAGGCTGAGACAGGAGAATCGCAGGTTCGAGGATAGCCTCAGCTACTTAGTGAGGCCCTCTGCAACTTAGTGAGACCCTGTTCAAAATAAGAAATAAAATAGGGCTGGGGGTGTAGCTCGGAGCTAGAATGCCTGAGTTCCATCCCTAGCACCACAAAAAAAAAAAAAAAAAGGAAGAGAAATGATGACAAGTTGTGTGAAGCAAATCTTATAACACTTAAAATGTATATATTTGAAGTTTTTAATTTCTTAGGTGTGTAGTATCAACTTGTTTCTCTTGATTTGGTTGAAGATTTGTAAAAGTTGTTCGATTAAATATGTGTTGGTAAAATGTATTGTTGACACATTATCAATAACTAAGTCAATTTATGAACACATTTTAGCTAATTTTTTGTTGTTGTGGTACCGGGGATTGAACTCAGGGTTATTTTACCCTACACACCCAGACATTTTATTTTTTATTTTGAAACGGGCTTGCTAAGATGCTGAAGCTGACCTTGACCCTGTGATCCTCTTGTCTCAGCTTCCCAAGTACTGGGATTACAGGGGTGAGCCACCACACACAGCTGCTGGCTATTCTTACTACTGCAGATGCTGCTAGGCTTTGGGCATATGCCCATTTCCCTTTATTGTTATTCAGGTTATTAGTCATAAATATACTAGTTTTAAATTTAGATTGTGTAAACCAGGTATGGTGGCACATGCTTATAATCCCAGTACTTGGGAGGATGAGACAGGAGGATTGCAGGTTCGAAGCCAGCCTCAGCAACGTAGTGAGGCTGTCAGTAACTTAGTGAGACCCTGTTTCCAAATAATAAAATAAAAAGGGCTGGGGGTGTAGCTCAGAGGTAGACTGCCCCTGGGTTTAACCTCCAGTACCACACACACATACACAAAATAAAAATAAAAATAAATTTAGGTGGTGTAAATTTTAAGTTTACAGGGTATAACTAACTGCTTTGACCTAATAGATCTAGATTATTTTTCTATTAGTATTGCCTGTTTAGATTTAATTTAAGAAAAGGAAATGGTAACGGTAGTGGATCTTTTTAGGCTTCCTAAATTTCCTAATTCAAAATAATAAATGGAGCTGGATGTGGTGGCACACACTTGTAATCCTAGTACTTGGGAGACTGAGACAGGAGAATCGCAGGTTCGAGGACAGCCTCAGCAAGTAGTGAGACTCTCATCAACCTAGCGAGACTCTGTTTCAAAAATAAAAAATATAGGGCTGGGGGTGTAGCTTGGAGGTAGAGTGCCCCTAGGTTCAGTCAATACCACAAAAAATAAAATAAATAAATAAATAAAATAAATGGAGTTGCATGCAGTGGTGCATGCCTATAATCCAGATATTTAGGAGGCTGAGACAGGAGGATTGTAGGTTTGAGGCCAGCTTCAGCAACTTAGCAAGACCCTCAGTAATTTAGTGAGACTCTGTTTCAAAATAAAAAGTGCTGGGAGTTGTAGCTCAGAGATGCAGTGCCCTTAGGTTCAATCCCCAGTACCAAAAAAGGAAACATTTTTATATCTGTCTGCCTATCTAGATATAATTCATATATTTGAAAAGATGTTGCATATTAAAATGAAACAGGTACTTAGTTTAGAAAGTCAGGAAAGTTAGCTTCTGGCTCCAGCTTTGCAGCTTTATGATATTGCTGAAAACCTTTAACTCTTTTATTTGGTGTATTATTCTGATAAATGGTTGATGAAATTCATTTCAACTGTAAACTGATGATAAAATCTTGCATTTTGTTTTCTTTGGTGTAGAATTATCTAAACCAGTCAAGTTTTAGTCATTTTTCTCAAACCTGTCTCATTAAAGGAATGTCACTACATTCCATTGGATCAAAATTTAATAAAAATACAACCTGTGTTGGGAGTGTTGAAGTCAGGAGAATCAGCAGTACAAAACCTTCAGGGTGGCATTATACTTCGGTGGATTAGGATGGTTTGGGATCTGGCCCTCAGAATTGTAGTAGACTCTAAAGCTTCAACCCAGAGGCAGTCTGATGAATTCAATGGAGCCAGTCCCCGCTCACATAAAGAGGGGGGAGAGAGGGAGGTCTGTGCTTCTGAATATTTACAGTTAACTACCAGAAGGGCAGGCTGTACTTAAAAAATGTATCCGGGGACTAAATTGCAATAAAAAGTGGTGAGCCTCAAGAGGACTTTTGATTACTATATCAAGTTATGGTAGCTAGATTTATTTACTTATACTAAAGGATACAACAACCATGAAGGTCTGGAAGGCCACATTTGGTCACCTGGCAAGTTTAATTTGCCTTGGATAGTGCTTAAAAGTTATTGCCAGTGCTTAAAAACCTAGAATTTTACCTAAAAGCCCTAATTCAAGCTCCTTCTATGTTCCTTCCCTCTGTTTTCATTGTTGGATCATATCTGACAAGGAGGTAAGAAAACTAAAATCTGGTTGATTAAAAACTTCTTGTGGGCTGGGAAGAACCACTGACAAATTCTTACTCTGTTCCTCTTTCCTATGTCTGTGTAGGTTTTTTCTTTTGTTAAAATATTATTTTTTCTTCGCAGGAGTTATAGTACATTTATTTAGGTTATTTGTTTTCTTTCTCATGTCATATTTTCTATAGCTATCATATTTCAACCTTATACAAATGGCTTGCAGTCTGTTACCTGAACCTCATTCACTAGCTTACTGTTTTCTTTCTAGTTTCACTGACATGACAACTTTGTATTAATACATGACAGCCTTTGTATTAATACATAAAACAGTGGGAGAACAGAAAGAGAATTATTTGGACTACTGGGGAGACCTGAGACATTACATTTGGTTGGTCTATGAATGATGTGTTTTAGGGTAGATGGGCAATATTGTGGGCAAAATTATCAATCTGAAGAGAGAAAAGTAAGCAGAAAAATATTTAGAAAGCTGTTTTAGTACTTGGGTGAATGAAAACTTGGATTGTGAGAGTGCCTGATTTGGGACAGGTGGGAGAGATTATGCTGATTTATGAAAAGCAGAATAACTTTTTGGTGATTGACCGAATGATGGGCTTTCACTGCTATCTTATAAGAACAGGACCAGGTGGTCTGTGTGTATACTGCAGAACCAGCATATTGCCTTCTCAGAGCACTTGTCCAAATACAGTTCAAAGACTTAGATACAATTCTTAGTTAACACACAGAATAAAGCAGAATTGATGTAGATATGTTAAAAAAATTGGCCAATAGTTGTTATTGGAACAAACTCACAGAAATAAAAGTCCTCTGTGCTCAGAGCATATATGTTATCCCTGGGTTCAACTTCCCTTTTATCAGATGTCCTCTTTTCCTCTATAAGTACACTGAGTACAGAATGTAACATACTGAAATGTTATATAAATTCAGAATGTTTAATTTCCTTTTGGAACAAATAAGCTCTTTTTGTAATTCTTAAGACCTGTGACGTTCCTAAATGTTCTTTAAAGATGTTTAAAATTAACACTTGTATATTGGACAAAATATAGCTTGGTTATACTCATGGAAACAAGTTTCTCTTCTGTTACCATGACTGACTGGGAATTTAACCATCCTCCATCCTCCTTAACTGTTACTGCTTTGGTGATCAGATTCTCAGCAGTTCATTTCCAATGAGTAAACATGGGATTAGTGGCAGTCTGGTTGTGAAGTCCTATAAATGACACACCTACTGTTTCTGTACAACTATTAATAGCGTTTAACTGGTGAGAACTGGGGCTTCATGGTATAAACTTTCCCCTGTGCTGCCCCATGCTGCTGTGGGTTTCTTTCCTTCTTTTTCATGGCCATTTAATGAGTCACTTTCCCTTTCAACAGAACTGTGTGTGTGTGTGTGTGTGTGTGTGTGTGTGTGTGTGTGTGTGTGTGGTGCTGGGGGTTGAACCCTGGGGCATTCTACCTCTGAGCTAAACTCCCAGTCCTACTTTATTTTTAATTTAAAACAGGGTCTTGCTAGGTTGATGAGAGTCTCACTGCTTGCTGAGGTTGTCCTTGAACCTGCGATCCTCCTGTCTCAGCCTCCCAGCTACTGGGATTACAAGTGTGTGCCACCATGCCCGGCTTTCAGCAGAACATTTTAAATGCATTAAATTCCACAAAGCATTTATTTAAAATGTTCTTACAGTTGAACGTACATTAGAGTTTCCCATCATTGGATTTTTTTTCTATCAGATAGTAAGAATTTTCTTTTAATAGAGGCTAAAAGAATTGTAGTTGTTGTGATTGAGTTATTTCATACTTTTTTTTTCTTTTTGCGGTACCGGGGATTGAACCCAGGGGCATTCTACCTCCAAGCTACACTCCCAGCCCTATTTTTTATACTTTATTTTGAAACCGGGTCTCACGAAGTTGCAGAGGGCCTCCCTAAGTAGCTGAGGCTGGCCGCGAACCTGGATCCTCCTGTCTCAGCCTCCCAAGTACTGGGATTACAAGCGTGCGCCACCACGCCCGGCTTCATACTTTTTTTTATTGTGGTACTGGGGATTGAACCCAGGGGCATTCTACCTCTGAGCTACACCCCCAGCCCTATTTTATTCTTTATTTTGAAACAGGGTCTCACTAAGTTGTGGAGGGCCTCACTAAGTAGCTGAGGCTGGCTGGGAACCTGTATCCTCCTGTCTCAGCCTCCCAAGTACTAGGATTACAAGCATGTGCCACCACATCTGGCTCACTTTCTTAATATCTTAAAGTAATTTTGGCTAAGCTTTGTTTCCCAGTTGTTTGTTTTGATCATAGTTAAAGAGGATAGGGGTAACTTCTATTGGTAGGGTCCCTCTGAATTTGGATATGGGAAAATCTTATATCTTTAATCTGTCACTGAAATTAAAACATTGTTTTCTATTCTAAAAGTAGACAACCAAAACACTATAATATTAACAAATCACAGTAACCTCACAGGATGAGTTTCTTTGTTTCCAGTATAAATCTGCAGGTACTTTAATGTCCAGTGTTATTATGAATTTGGGGTTATATTTATTGTTACTTTAAAATTAAAATAGTTATTAAACCCATTATTAAGTCTTGTTATTTATTTTGATAATGGTGATTAATCCAGGGGCATTCTACCTCTGAGCTATATACCCAGCCCTATATATGTATGTATGTATGTATGTATGTGTGTATGTATTGAGGGTTGAACCCAGGGACATTCTACCTCCAAGCTACATCCTAGCCCTATTTGTTATTCTTTAGTTTGAAATAGAGTCTCACTAAGTTGTGGAGGGCCTCACTAAGTAGCTGAGGCTGGCTCCAGAATCTGTGATCCTCCAGTCTCAGCCTCCCAAGTACTGGGGTTGCAAGCATGCATCATCACACCCGGATCCTCCAGCTCTTCTTTATTTTTTATTTCGAGATGGTCTCGTTAAATTTCTGAGGTTCTCAAAGGGTTGCTGAGGCTGGCCTTGAACCTGCAATCCTCCTGTCTCAGCCTCCCAAATACTGGGATTACAGGTGTGCACCACCATGCCTTGCTAGGTCTTATTACTTAATAAAGATGTTACTTTCAGTATAATTAATTTCCCTTTTCTATTTCTTTTACTTTGTGCATTTAGTTGCGTTTTGTTTTGTTTTATAGTGCTGGGATTGAACTCAGAGTATCTTGTAAAGGTTTACTGAAAGAATGGTGGAAACTGGGCGTGGTGGCACACGCCTGTAATCCCAGTGCTTAGGAGGCTACCACAGGAGATCACAAGTTCAAGGACAGCCTCAGCAAGTAGTGAGACTCTCATCAACCTAGGGAGACCCTGTTTCAAAATAAAAATAAAATAGGGCTGGGGGTATAGCTCGGAGGTAGAATGCCCCTGGGTTCAATCTAGTACCACCAACAAAAAAGAATGATGGGAAAAATGGATGAAAGGGTAATGGAAAACATTTGAGATTTGGATAATCCAAATTTTTATTCCACTCTTTCCTTCCAACATGGTTACTTTCCTAAATCTCTTTATAGGTTTAAGTTAATTTGAGTTTATATTCAGCCATCCATTTAATAAATGATGCCTTAAAAAATTGTGGTACTGAGGATTGAAACCAGGGGTTGTTCTACCTCAGAACTACACGCCAGGCTCCCTCCCCTTTTTTCTTTTTTTGAAACGAGGTCTCCCTAGATTGCTGAGAGTCTTGCTAAATTGCTGAGGCGGGTTTCAAATCTGTAATCCTCCTGTATCACCTTACTGAGATTACAGGTGTGCACCACCATGCTTGGCAAGCGATAACCTTTTTGGTGTACCAAATTTATGGATTAAGACTGCTAAGTGGCAGGTTTTATGGAGCCCACCAAATAGAGCCAGTTTGGATTAAACAGTGGCTATGACTAATCTACAACAGAAATTCTACATGTGTAATTAAGAGTTAACATGCAATTAAATTAATCTTGGTGTCTCTGGCTAGGTGCATTTTTGTAGCTTTACCAAAGTTAGCCCCCCCTCCCCCCGTTTGGTCTTTGGTCAGTCTTTTCCCCTGAACCTCTTGGTTCAACTGAAGGATGGTAGCTATACACTTTTATTCTTTCTTTTATTTTTTTCAGTACTGTGGATTGAACCCAGGGGCATTCTACCTCCAAGCTACACCCCCAGCCCTATTTTTATTTTTTATTTTGAAACAGGGTCTCGCTAAGTTGCGGAGGGCCTCAGTAAGTAGCTGAAGCTGGCCATGAACCCGGATCCTCCGGTCTCAGCCTCCCAAGTATTGGGATTACAAGCGTGCGCCACCACGCCCGGCTGCTTTTATTCTTTCTAAGTGACTGTAGAATTTTAATGTTTGTAATGATAAATATTAATTAATTAATTAATTTATTTATTTATTTGCGGAGCTGGGGATTGAACCCAGGGGCATTCTACCTCCGAGCTACACCCCAGCCCTATTTTTTATTCTTTATTTTGAAACAGGGTCTCACTAAATTGCGGAGGGTCTCACTAAGTAGCTGAGGCTGGCCGTGAACCCGGATCCTCCTGTCTCAGCCTCCCAAGTACTGGGATTACAAGTGTGCACCACCACGCCCGGCTTCTAATGATAAACATTTAAGGTGGTCCTTCCTTCCTTCCTTCCTTCCTTCCTTCCTTCCTTCCTTCCTTCCTTCCTTCCTTCTTTCCTCCCTCC
>PVJS01040518.1:0-18403 GCA_004027185.1 Glis glis
AAAAAAAAAAAAAAAAAAAAAAAAAAAATTAACCCCCAGAAAGAAAAAGAAAGAATAAATGACAAATACAGGGAATAAAAGTGAAGATATCAGTACTGATTCTATGACATTAAAGGACAGTAAAGAGATGCCTGAAACACTTTATGCTAATAAATTCCATGAGGTAGATGGAAGGAGTTCCTTAAACACTAGCTACTAAAACTCATGGTAGAAGAAATAGAAGATCTAAAATGTCCTAAGTTGATGATATATATCAAATTTATTTTCACAAAATTATTAACAAAGAATCTAAATAAATTTGAATGTTTCAAACAAAAAGAAAGAAATAGTACATTTTACTTAGTTTTCTTTTTTCAGAAACCAGAAAAGAAATGGAATCTTCAAAACACTTTATGCTGCCAGCATTCCCTTTCCATACAAAATCTGACAATGAAAATATAAAAGAAAAGAAAAAATAAAAACTAATATCCATCCCTCAGAAAACTAATATTCATCCCTTTATTCAGCAAAATCCTGAATAAAATATTAACAATTCAAGCCAGGCATGGTGGCGCACACCTGTAATTCCAGTACTTGAGAGGCTGAGACCAGAGGATTTAAGGCTTGAGACCAGCCTCAGTAACTTAGGCCCTGTTTCAAAATAAAAAAATATAAAAGGCTGGGGATGTAGCTTAAAGGTAGAATGCCCTGGGTTCAATCTCTAGTACAAAAAAATTAAATATATATAGATAGATGATAGATAGATAGATAGATAGATAGAGATATAGAGATATAGATATCCCAGCCCTTTTTATTTTTCGTTTCTTTGAAACAAGGTCTCACTAGATTACTGATAGTCTCACTACATTGCTGAGACTGTCTTGGAACCTGTGATCCTCCTGTCTCAGCCTCCCAACTACTGGGATTACAGACATGTGCCACCACATGCAGCTCCAAATTTTTATAAAGGAACCAGAGTCACTTCATTAAAATCCCACCTACCACTTTCTTATATGTCTAGTAATGATGTTGAGCTCTTTGCTATCTAAGCTGTTTCCTCCTGTTTTACTACACCTATTGCTTGCTTGCTTTGCTTAAGGTGAAAGACCACCTAAGGAGGTTTCTGGAGACAGCAGCCTCTGCCACTCTTGCAAAAACTGCCAGATAACAACTTATCTTCTAAAGCATTCCTAACCCAATGCTCTACTCCTTAGCCAGAGACAATGATTTGATAACCCAGCCATAATTCTGTAAACCTGTAATAAAAGGAAGAGCTGAGCTTGTTCGAGGAGTTTGGCTCTCTTGCCTTCTCCCCTCTCACCTCTTCAAGACCAGGAATAAAGTCTTAAGAACATTTATTTCATCGCATCGTCCCGTGCCCTGCTGGTACAGAGCCCATCACCCAACAAAATAAAACATTAGTACAGACATTAAAAGATGCATCAAGAAGAATTTTAAAATGAAATAAGAATAAGATAGCAAATGTAGGACCTATTTATTTCAACCACACTAGTGGAAAAGATCCTGTCATTTTCCTCATTCAAGACAACTTGGACCTAGGTGTGGTAGTGCACTCCTGTAATCCCAATACCTGGGAGGCTGGGACAGGAAGATCACAGGTTTGAGGACAGCCTCAGCAACTTAGCAAGGCCCTCTGCAACTTAGCAAGACCTTGTTTCCAAATAAAAAATAAAAAATGGCTGGGGATATAGGTCATAAGTAGAATACCCATGTGTTCAATCCCCAGCACCCCCCCACACACACACACATATACACACACAGGAAACTTGGATTTTAGGTTTGACTGGTATTGATATAATCATTATAACACAGAGAAAACAAAGTGGATTCCAGATTAACCAGATTTGAATTATTACTATTATGGTATTTCAGAAGAAAAAGTCAAGACTGAGTTCAGATGTTGAAGGTATCTTTCAGGAGAGTACATGTCAATCTGAAAGTAATTTCAATGTTTCCTTTTATTAAATATAAAATGCCTTCAATGGTGGAAGCCTAAGTACTATGCACTTATTGTATCTAGGTATCTTGATTTATTTTAATTGTTGTAAAACTCTACGCCTTTCCCCTCATCTAGTTCCCTATTAACTTCTCTTATTTGGTTATAGAAAATATCTTGTAGATTATTTCAAGTGTTCATTTAATTATGCTTTTCCTTTTACCTTGCTGAGTGCAGGTACCCTTCATCCTCAATGGAATATGTAGAATATTATAAATCCTCAAAACATGGATTTAAAGTTGCTACATCCTGTTCAGCTATTCCAAGTTGGCACCGACTGCTATCATCCAGAATCCTTGATTCAATTTGATACTAATGTGATTTGAATGGACGTTAAGCTATGTGTGTGTGTGTGTGTGTGTGTGTGTGTGTGTGTGTGTCTTTTACTGGGGATTGAACCCAGGGACATTCTACTTCTCAGCTACACCCCCAGTCCTATTTTATCTTTTATTTTAAAAAAGGGTCACACTAAGTTGTGGAGGGCCTCACAAGTTGCTGAGACTGGCCATGAATCTGAGATTCTTCCTGTCTCAGCCTCCCAAGTACAGGGATTACAAGCGTGTGCCACCATGCCTGGCTTAAGCTATACATTTATTGTAAGTGCCTAGTCCATGTCTCCTCAGGAACCAGACAGAAGTAAAACAAGAGCACAGTAAAACATTTCCTAGATAAGCAAATCTCTAAATCTTTATATTAAGTGCTGAACTTACTTGTGCTTTCCTCTTGGCCAAACTTCTAGAGATGCATTTAGAAATTCCCATTTTCTCTCATGGAAGCATTTTTTGAGAAAATGACATTTAAGATTTATGGAACAGAAGTTTAGACTTATATAACATCACAAGTTAAAGGGTAAAATGTTGTCAGTTGACCAAATGCATGTTTTGGTTTCTTGAAAAATATCACTAAAATAATAACATCTTCCAATTACTGGGCACTTGATAATTTCTAAATGAAATTTTAAGCACTTTTATATATTCTCAGTGTGTAAGTAACAGAGGAAAAACCAATACTTGAAACCAGGTCTTTATAACTTTATAACCTGTCACCTCTAAGTATTTGTTATCACCTAGTTCGGGCGTGTTTTGATCTCTCCTCTCCACTAGGAGGCGCTCCTTCATGCTTATTTCAACCCCTAATGTAGGTACTCACCACCATAACAGGTCCAACCCAGTCCTGAACCACTCCTTTGGCTAAAGTCCTCTAGTGTTCTCTGATATTTAATAATGTTGGAATAAATGTCTCTAATCATGACCTCCTTATAAATAATGAAGAATGAGATTAGACTTTGGTATATTGGATAACTAAAATATTTCTGGGCAGCAAGAAATAATTCATATTTTCACAAATTTGAATTTTAGTGGGAGACCTATACCAGAAAAAAAGATACTGAAAAATATCCTGGAGTCCTGGAGTAAACTCTGCGTACTTCCAGTTTCCTGGAGAGACATTCCTGTTAAGACACTACCAGTAAAGTGTGGTTCCAAAGATTGGTTCCAAGGATAGAACTGCAAAGAAATACCAGGAACTGTTACTTATGTAATCCCCACATAGGTTACCCATGGATTTGCTACCTACTCATGTAGTTATCTCTTCTCTTTAATGCAGTGGGCATTTTATTTGCATTTGCATGGTCTATTTTCTGAAGGGGAAAGTAAAAATAAGCAATACAATAACAAAGGCAAAAATAGAACTAGAAAGATGGTAAAAATTGTTTCTTACTGCTCCCCAATTTAGGAGACAGTGCTTATGACTTCATCCATCCACATTTACACAGAAAAATGATGGCACACTCAAACTGAGTCACTGGGGAAAATTAATAATGGACTATATATATGTTTGTGAGGGGAGGGAACTAGGTGTGGTGAGGTATGCTGGGTCATACAGCACTGCAAAGTCTTTTACAACCTTTGCTCACACAGGATTCAATTTTCCTATCACACTTAGACCTATTGGGGATCCAAACATAGGCAAAACAAGAGTATAGGAGGTTAGGGCTTCTTCCTAGGTCCTTTCTTTCTGTACTAGACAATTTGAGCTTCACAAATTCTCTCAGACTTTACTTACCTCTTCATATTCTTGTGTCCTAATCCTATGCTTTGGAAATTGTTTTCTACACTTTTGCCATAATCTGATCTCAATGATAAGTCTCATGTCAATCTATACTGATATATCAATAACAATGTAAAGCTCACCAGGTGCTGTGTGCATGTATGTCATGATCATATGAACTACATTATGTGAAACTATAATGCACTGATAAATGGATACAAAATAAAAATGCGTCTTGAATTATAAAACCAAACAAGCAAGAAAAGATTGACCACAACCATGATGTCATTTATTATGTTCTAACTATGTGTCAAGAACGATAAGCACTATGGAAGTATCGTTACCACTGGTACTTTAAATAAAGCCAAAATGCCCTATGATATAAGCAGTATTGATCCTGTTTTACAGATGAGGATAATGAGGGATTATTTTCCCATAGCAGATAGTTGCAGAATTATGAAGGCAGTCCTTAGGTTTTGGTTCAACTCCAAACTCCATGTTTTTACTCTCTATACATTTTGTGTGTGGGGGGGTACTGGGGATTGAACCCAGGGGTAATCTACCTCGGAGCTATACCCCCAGCCTGATTTTATTTCTTATTTGGAAACAATAATCTCACTTAGTTGCAGAGGGCCTCTCTCAGTTGTTGACGCTGGCTTTGAACTTGCAATCCTCCTGTCTCAGCCTCCCAAGTACTGGGATTACAAGCACCACCACGCCTGACTCTTTCTATACATTTTAATACCTATAGAAATGTTACTGCCCAGTAAATATTCCTGAATTACAACCCTCCACATGATACTTTTTATTTATTTATTACCTTTTGACATAAAATTTTGTTCAACTTTGTGTCATAGAAAATAAAGATTGAGTTAATATGCTTTTATAAAGTGAGTTATAATTAATAAATAAAATTATATACATATATATAGCGTACAACATGGTATTGTAACATAAGTATGCCTTGATAATGATTCAATAGTCAAACTAATTAACATCACTTACCTGACATAATTACTATTTGTACATTTGTGTGTACGTTGAGAAGACTTAAGAACTATTCCCTTAGCAAATTTCAAGTATGCAATGCATTATTATTATTAGTAGTAGTAGTAGTATCATCTATAGTTACTTTGTTTATATCAGATCTTTAGCACTTACTTATCTCATTACTGAAAATGTGTCTGTACCCTTTGCCTACTATCTTCTCATTTCTCCTACTTCCATTTCCTGACAACTCCCATTCTACATGCTGCTATTCTAAGTCCAACTCTTTTAGGTTTCATATACAAGTGATATCTTACTGCATTTGCCTCATTTCACTTAACATACCATCATACAACTTTATCCATGTTGGTGCAAATGGCAGGATTTTCTTCTTTATTAAGGCTAAATAGCATTCCATTACACATATGATCTTAGTTATTGCATCAGTCAGCGTTCTCACTTCTGTTACCCCAAATATCTGACAACCACATTTTAGAGGAAGGAAGATCTATTTGCTCACAGTTCTGGAGTTTTCAGTCTGTATTAGGCTGGATTAAATCTGCAGATCTCAGGGAATAGTGGCAGGAAACAGAGCAATGGGAGGGGAGGAGGAATATATATATATATAAGTATATATATATATATATGGAATATATTTATATACATATGTGGAATGTATATGTGTATATATATGAGGAATGTATATGTATATCTAGTCCCCAAGGCCCCACCCCCAATAACCCACCTTCAACCACACCCTATCTGCCTACCTTACCACCCAATAAATCCATTGATCCATCAATAGATTTATCCACTGATGAGATTAGAACACTCATGATGTAATCATTTCACCTCTGAACACATTTACATTGTCAGTACATGAGCTTTTCCAGAGGACATTCTATATTTAAACCATAAAAAATATATACTAATATATCAGAGTTTTCTTACCCATTCATCCATGGGTGGACACTTGGGGTACTTCCATACCTTGTCTGCTGTGAATAATGCTGCAATGAATCATGGTGCCCCTCAGTTTCCAATTCTGAACTTGAAGATCGACTTCATTTTCCACTTTTGTATCCTTTATGCACTGCACTTGCTCTTAATGTGCATGTATTAATTTCCAAATTCATATCAAAACACTTAATCTTGGAAGCTCTTTCATGTTTTTTTCAGTTAATCTCAGACTCTGAATCATTCCCTCTAAATAGTTTCTTACTCAGAAACTCTCCTCCCCTGTATTTACCTTGGTTTAGTGACATTTGGGTCACACTTTAGTTGTTTGGCTCATGGCCTGGTTTGAAAGATAAGAATATAAACTGTACTGTTTAGCTCCTATACACTCTCTCTTGAGGTCTCCCTTGGTGGTTAATGTATTTCATTCAGCTGAAAAATATAAACACAAAAATAAATGATCCTATTAGCTTGTAATTGTCATATCCTGGGGTTGCTCTTGGTGCCTAATGGGGAATTTTTTCCTCTAAGAGAGGTCTAAATTGGTTCTTTTACCCAATATGAGTGACATAATTTAGTAAATATCTCTACCAATGATTGATAAGATAACCCATCAGTAACTGTAAGGTGAGTGGCATATTCATATACAAGTTGTCTATCTGTCTTGCCTGCAGGAACTTCCTCTTGGAGGAAAATTTCCAAATTAAGCCTTTAAAGGAAAATAAAATCTCTAAAGATAGTCAAACATTGGAAAATGTTGTAAGAGAAAATTGTATTCTCTTGGGTATGAAATATTTTTAAAATAGGCACATTTTAATTATTACCCTAAACTTTTTCCTATTCTGTCTAACAGGCATACATTCTATGGTGGCCTTGTCTCTTATCTTCTTTTAAATGTAACATACATCTTGTTTTGAGCTAATATACACAAGTAAATCTCAGCCAAGGTTAATAGTGCTGTCCAATTGTCAAGTCCTATACTTACATACAAAAACAAGGCAACGTGTATTAAGGACTCTAAGGAAAGTCAACACAATGGTAGAATGTGTGGAGGAAATACTGCCTTATAAAGTGAAATAAATAGGATGATCAATAAAATATTTGTTTAAAGGCAGGCTATGATATTTTACTATGTGATGACTTTGAGAAATATGATTACTTTTGCCTGTTTCTTGAACTACATAATGAGAGACAATGTTTGGTGTCAAGAATTATTTGAGGACTCAGTGAGATGTTATTGTAAAGAACATAGCAGAGTGCTTGGCCTGTAGTAGGTAATGTATCCATAGAAAATGCTGGTTGGCATACCTTTTTTCCATACAGGCTTCCTGAAAGGGAGGTGGACATTTGAATTGGATTTGGGAGTACATATAGGGTTTCAAAGTGTAGACAATGATCTTAGTAAAGTTTATAGAATTGGCATGTTCAATATTAAGATTTTTCATTGGTCCTTTTATTTATTAAATATGAATTGCTAATGTGAAATGAGAAGTAAGACTTCAAGTACACAACAATTATGTAGTATAATACCTTATGTTTTGCTTGTTCTTGTTCTCTGTCTCTCTCTCTCTCTCTGTCTGTCTCTGTCTGTCTGTCTGTCTCTGTCTGTCTGTCTGTCTCTCTCTCTCTCCTGACAAGAAAGTAAGGAGAAAAAGAAGGCAAAGACACATCTTATCAAACATAGTTATCTTTTAAATCTTTGTATAAATATTATGAGTCATCACTTAAATTATTTTGATGGGCAAGCATTATGAACCATTGCATTCAAAGAGCTCAATAACCATTTTTATCTTTGTACTAAAGACATAATAATTATCCTTCTTTTCTCATGCCCAAGACCCATTGCCTAGCTCGGTACCTGACCTCATAACCATCACTCTCTAAATGTTTGCTGAGTGAGCAAATTTGGGCTTCGATTTAATTCTTCTCTCCTTGGGTTCATTAAGTGCAAGCCAGTTATACTACTACCATGGAAAGCCTAAATGTTGTTAATTTCTGATATTCATGGTAAATAGGGTATTTGTATTCAGCTGCTGTTTGTTCTAACTTGCTGTCTCTTCAAATAAGGCTCCTGTGGCCAAAGGCCCTTCAGAACTGAACAGCATTGATTTTTTTTCTCCTCTTACAAAGGCAATAACAAATATATACACCCTCCCTCTTGGTGAGATGTTTATATGCGAGAGATTCTGCCTCTGTTCCTAAACACACATTCCTCAGCCCATTAGCTGTCTATTTAAATATCTTACCGATTCTATTTTTCTACTAATTGACCTTCTGACTAAGCAATTTGTGATCAGTAAAATTAACACGTCAATTTAATCTGTTCAAAGAATCTAATCAAAGCAAAATTCTAGTGGAAAGCTATCTGTTTCATTTTAGAAATCTAGCAAAAATGTTCATACTGAAAGGATAGGATAAATGAGAAGATTTCCCTAACTTCCACAAAGAAAGGGAGTTATTCCCTTTCTTCGGAAGGGAAGTTAGGGAAATCTCACTCGTGAAAACAAATATATTAATATTAAGAAAATACTGCAAACTCTTCTTGTTTGTAAGTATGTGAACATATGTACAATGATTACACCCTCACCTATCAGAGTGTGCCTACCCACCACCAAAAATAATTTAGCGTGTATGTGGAGGAATACTGGGGATGGAACCCAGGGACACTCTACTTCTCAGCTACAACCCCAGTCCTTTTTAAAATTTTATTTTGAGGCAAGGTTGCCAAGGCTGGCCTTGAAGTTGTGATCCTCCTACCTAAGCCTTCTGAATAGCTGGAATTACAGGAGTGAGCCACCATGCCTGGCACCCTTTAGCATTTTTAAATCTGTTCCTAAACATCCATCTAGCTATAAGTGCAATAAGAGGAAAAAGGTCAATTGCTATCTTAGGTGATGGATGGTATTTTTCATAAAGATTTTTCCTTTGTAAAAATATTAATATCGTAATTCCTATTCAATAGTAAAGCACTAGTGACACTCAAATTAAGAAAATAAATAATTTTATACCAATATCATTTTAACACTCTTCTGGAAAGACTGAATAATATAGTATGAAAAGGAATAAGTAAAGCAAAGAGTAATAGATGAGTATTAGAATTTATATAAAAAGATTATATATATATATATATATATATATATGTGTGTGTGTGTGTGTGTGTGTGTGTATAATAGAAAAATAAACTATATAAACCCATACATTAAATTTGGATAATTCTCAGTCCTAGAGTCTGAGAGGGATAGGTACTCTTATGACTCTGTGCTCCACACTCCAAGTCAATTGAAAAAAAGACATGAGGACCAAATATCTATATCTAGATATACAAGTTCTGTCTTATACTTAAAGCCATGTAGATGTTTCTACCTATATTAAACTCTACTATCATAGTCAAAGCAGAAATCTAAGTCACCCACTTGTCAACCTTCCTTATAGACTGGCAAAACGGAAGAGCAGAGAACTTATATCTTTTACCTCTAGGCAGACAGGTCTTCCGGGCAGAGGGAAACATAAGACCAAAACTAGACATGAGCTTCCATTAACAAATTTCCCATCAACTGTTGAGAAGATGGAAAGAGACTGTACGTATTTTGGGGAGGGAAAGGAGCCTGAATGTGTCACCCCAATAATTCTTCCCCACTTTCCCACAGAACTCCACTTTTCACATTCTGACTAGACAAAGGCTATTGGCAATATCAGAACATTCTCTTTAGTGAAAAATAGTCAACCATGCCTTTACTCAAGAATCGTGCCCAAAATTATGGGTTCATGAGTCTCACAAATCCTATGTAATGGATTAAAATATCCACAAATAATTTGACCTGTCTCTTTTACCCTTATTTCTGGGCTAGGCCTATGACTCCCTTTTGACAAGCAATCTGGCAAAATGAGGCCATGCTTCTTCTGAGAAAGCATCGTGAATCTTTTGGAATTCTCATTCTGGGAGAAGGCCACCACCATATAAGAAGTCTGACTTCTCTGACACTGTCATGCTAAAAGGAACCTCAAGCTAGCCATGTAGAAAGGCTACCTGCAGAGAGAGAGAGAGAGAGAGAGAGAGAGAGAGAGAGAGAGAGAAGAGCTGCTTGGATGTCCCTGGCTGTGTCAGTCATCAGATATGTAAGTGAAGAAGCAATGTCAATATTTTGGACCCAGCAGGCATGGTGTAGGGAAGAACTAGATAACTTGACAGAACCAAAGCTAAACAAAGGTTAAGCCCCTGTGGAGCTGCCCCAGACATTTCAACTCTTTGAACCATGCCAGCTGAGGTCTGTCATTTTGGAAAAGGGATAAGCTGTTTCTATTGTGCCCAACATCAATTCCAAACCACAGAATAATGAGCCTACTAAAATAGGATATGTTCATGCCACTAACTTTTGGGGGGGCACTTTGTCATGTGGCAATAGATAACCAGAACTGCTGAGTTTGAACCATTGCTTCATGACTTCATGAATTGTGCACCTCCTAAACTCATATGTTGAAGGTCTAAACACTGATGTGACCACAATTGGAGATTGGGAATTTATGAGAAAGTTAAGATTAAATGAGGTCATATGGTTGGGGTCCTGATCCAACAAGATAAGTGTCTTTATAAGAAGATATATCAATATTCTCTCTCTTGCACTTTTTCCTTTTCCTTATTATTATTTCTTTTTGTGGTACTGAGAATTGAACCCAGGGGTGTTCTACCTCTGAGCTACACCCCAACTCCATTTTATTTCAAAACAGGGTATTGCTAGGTTTCTGAGGTTGACCCCCAACTTGCAATCCTCCTGTCTCAGCTTCCCAAGTACAGGAATTATAGCATGTGCCACCATGACAGCTTCTCTCTTTCCTTTTCTGAGCACACAATGGAGGAAAAACCATGTGAGGACACAATGAAAACCATGTGAGGATACATCTGCAGCCAGGAGGAGAGTGCTCACCAGAAACAAAAGCCAGCAGACCATAATCTAGGACTTCCAACCTCCACAACTGTGAACCTGAGTTCTGTTGTTTAAGCCACCCAATATGTGGTATTTTATTATGGCAGTTCAAGCAAACTAATACAACTACCTGTTAATCACATGACCCAGGGCAATTATTTAAACTTTTTGATTCTTTATTTTCTCATCTGTAGAATGCTAGTGTCTTTCTCAGAACACTGTTAGATGAATTAAATGAGATAATGTATGTGAAGTTCTAAACACAATCCCCAGTTCAGAGCATGAAATGAATTTAACTATTATATTTTGGTAAGATGTGTCTCTGAGAAATTGAGGAGTCATGCGAAGAGATAGCACCACAACACCAGCAGAATTCTTAAATGAAATTTATACTGAAACCAGAAATAGTGTTGCTATGGAATTTCATGGCAATTTCAGATTGAAGCAGTCTGATAACTAAGTTTCCTGGTACCATGCTAGAGTTTCAATTCTACATTCATCAGTTGGTGATAATATTATATTCCAGAATGGCTGTCTGCCTCCCCCAAAGGTATATAGTATTGTCATTTCATGGAGGAACCATAATCCTGGCTTATTTCCATGAGAAGGAAGAAGGACAGAAAAGAAAGGAAAGGAAAAAGGAAAGGAAAGGAAAGGAAAGGAAAGGGGGTGCAAATTCCTACTAATGAGAAAGTCATATTCACTTTGAAAATTAATTTGATATGTATACTCAGAGCTTTAGAAATGAAAACTTACTTAATAATTCTTCTCTAGGAATTTATCCAAAAGAAATACAGGAACATCTCTCTATAAAAGGGTATTCATTATAGTACCACTATATTAACAAAACATTGGAAAGCACTTGAAACATCCAACAATAATAATATTATTATGAAGAATAGTATGATTTCATTAACCATTATGATTATGTAAAATGAAGACATAAAGATAAAAATGTCTAAAAATTAATGTGCCTAATAATACACATAGATAAGTGGATATTTATTCATAACACTGATTAGAAGGGAATTGTTAAGATAGTATCAGCAGTTTTCAAGGTTTTGTGAAATTATTAGAAATTTGTTTCAACTTTTTCCTTTTCTGTATTTCCCAACTTCTACTACGAATATATACTTATTTTATTTTATGAGAACACAAACAAAAACCAAACTCTCTCCTCTTTCATTTAAGTAGTAGCAACTTGCAAAGTCATAAAAGAGTTTATCTTATAGACAATATGAAATGAAATCCCAAGTGAAATTTCCATTATGTTTTTACTCCATAAAACTCATTCCTCATCTTTGAAAACCTTTATGACAGCTTCGTTGTAAATGTTAAAATATGAAAAGATATAAAATAGAAAAAATGATAGAGGACTTTTCTCCTTTTCTCATGAAGGTGTGTCTTGGGAGAAATGTTCAGAGAATTTTTGTCTAGCTTTGATTAATCTTCATTCTCACCTCCAGGTAAATAACCACGTTTTACTGCCAATCATATCAAGGAATAAACACATAAGACTCCACCGAGCATATTTTTACACATCCCATTATTCATTTTCAGGATATAGTAACAGTTGAAAAAAAGTTGTTTATCCAATAAATTCTCATGTGGCCCATACATTAGGCAAAATCTGAACTTAAAATTATCCCTGTTGCCTGAATCATATGCCTACAACATTCCAGAAAATGAATAGACATGATTTTATTGATCCATTTCCATGCCAAGAAGCCTTACTTTTCTGAATTTACCTTTCATCCCACATGGCCAAATATTTGAGAATTTGCTTGCTAGTCCAGAACTGTGATAGTCCCTGTGGACACAAAATTTTAGTAGAGAGCCAGGTGTGGTGGCACATGTCTGTAATCCCAGTACTTGAGAGGCTGAGACAGGAGGATCACAGGTTTGAGGACAGCCTCAGTAAGTAGTGAGACTCATTAACCTAGTGAGACCCTGTTTCAAAATAAAAAAATAAAACAGGATGGGTGGTACAGTTTTGGAGGTAGAATGTCCCTGGGTTCAATCCCCAGTACAAAAAAAAAAAAATTTAGTAGAGGTGTTTGCTGCCAGATTTTAATAATGTAAATCTGAGCTTTTCTTGTTTTTCCATTTGGTTTACAAATCCTTGATAAAAAGAGTGCAAAGGTAACACATAATCTCTGAAGGAGATTGGCTTTTTAATGGTGCTTTTTTAAAAACTAGTTATTTCTTCTGAAGGTCAAATTGTTATCTTGTCCTTTGCAGGGCCAAAGTTATTTTCCTTCTGTGACTGTTTAAGGGAGTCTGAGCAATTAGCCTAGCACTCCATGCCCGAGTGAAATCATCCTTCTTCTTACACTACTAGATAGTCAGGAGCATGGACAGGATCTGATTTGGAAACTGCCTCATAAAAATCTAATCAGATAATGGCATGTGATTCTCACAGATGAGCAGTGTTAAGACATTAATCTGCATTCATGCCCAAAACATAGTTGAAAATCTCACTATGGTAAGTCACTTGGAAAAAATATATCTTCAGGCACTTATTACAAGTATAAAAACACCAATGCCGGATCTCTTTAGGAATAGAGACATTTTTCACAATATTAGTAGGCAGCAGTCAGAGAGGGAAGTCCTATCACCAGCCTGCCTTTTCCTTGTCTTTCAAAAGGATATGAGAATGTGACCAGAGGATGTGATCCAAGGATATTGTCATTCAGTCTTCTTGCTAATATGCATATCAAAGTTTCCTCCAGAGACATCTTTCCCTAATATCCCTAGGATTAAGGCAGATGCAATATCTCCAGAATATATAAAAGTCAATGAATTGATTTCAAGCCTATAGATGACTCTTGGTGGATCCAAAGAGCTTGAAGACAGAAAATTTGGTTCCAATCTTTATTCTTTATTGGGGGGACAGTTAATGAAGCAGATTAATTTATCTCTGAAGCTGGGCATGGTGGTGCACACCTATAATCCCAGTACTTGGGAGGCTGAGACAGGAGGCTGGCAGGTTCGAGGACAGCCTCAGCAACTGAGCAAGGATCTCAGCAATTTAGTGAGACTCTCTTTCAAAATTAAAAACAAAAATAAAATAGGGTGGGGGTAAAGCTCAGAGGTAGAATGTCCCTAGGTTCAACTCCAAGTAACACACACACACACACACACACACACACACACACACACACATCACAGCTTAAAGACACACTGTGGGATCCCGATCCAAGATGGCGATGGAAAAGGAGTCCCTGAACGAGCCTGTCTCAAAATCGTCTCAAAATCGCCTTGGGGGCTCAGAACTGAACAACATCGCACAGCCATAGAAGAACCAAAACCCAATATCCAGTAACCGGAGTACGACTACACAGACACAGAGTCTACCAGCTACAGAATCACACAGAAAACTGCAATCTCTTGTCAGCAGGATTGGTAAGGCCATCTTCCCCTGAACCCTACAGCCAGGACTAATAGTCCCCCCCACCAGCAAATTGGGGCAAGGAACCAGAGCAGAACTCTGTGAGTGATGGGGCCATCCCAGCAGCAGATTGTGAATACTCTTCAAAGGCTGCCATAGTGTGGGCTCCTGCCAGAGCCATGCACCCCCCCACCACGCTACGAGCCCGGGCGATCCCCAACACCCGTGCATTGGATTACCACGCCAGCCAAGACCTGGGAGGCCCTATGCACCCCGTCTCCGACTCTGGCGCCGTCCTGTGCTACCCGGGAACCCCCGCCTCCCACCCCGCCTCGGCCAGCCATGCCATCCTGCGTGACCCAGGCGGTCATCTGTGCCCTGCCTCAGCCACCCCCACCATCCTGCATGACCCAGGAGGCCCTACGTGCCCAGTCTCAGACTTCAGCACCCTCCTGCAGGACCCAGGTGGCCCTCCATGTCCCGCCCCAGACTCCAACGCTGCCACCTGAGACCTGGGCGGCCCTCTGCACCCCACCTCAGACCCCCATGCCCTCTGGCACTGCTACCCAAGACCCAGAGCCTGTACCTCTCTCACCTTTGCGGGAGCCTCTGCCATGCTTCAGAGCCCAGATACCCTCCGGCGCTGCCACCTGAGACCCCTGTGACCCTCTGTGCCACCTCAGAGCCAGGACACGCTCCTGAGCCACCACCCAAGATCCAGGAGCCTGCACACCTCCCTGGGGCCCACGCGCAATCCTCTGCACCCTGCCTCAGAGTCCGTGCACCCTCAGGCACTGCCACCGGATACCCAGAGTCTGCAACACCCTCGGGCCCATGCAAGATACACAGTGCCATGCATCAGAGCCTGGACAACCTCCAGCGATACCTCCCAAGACCTGGAGCACGTGTGTATCCCTTGGGGCCTGGGCGACCCTCAGCACCCACACCTCGGAGACTGGGCATCTTCTGGCACCATCACCCGTGCCTTGGAGCCCACATCCAACACTGCGCTTCGAAGTGTGCTTCACGTGCCAACACCCAAGCTCTGAAACCTGTGTGCCCCCCCACACACACACACACACCGTGCCCCGGTCAACCAGACAGGAGGGAACCACAGCCTGCAGCGTACTGACCCAATTGGGACTATAGGGACCATCAGGAAGTCTTATACATAGAAAGGAAGAAAGAAACACAAAATTGAAAACACTGAAAATACAAGAATCAGGAACAGTGAGGAAACAAGAAACATTCACAATGCATCAACAAGTGAGATTACTGATACTGACCTACAGGAAATGCAAGACGGAGAATTCAGAATTTTGATCTTCAGAATGATGAAAGGCCTCACAGAAAGCATAGAGGAGATGAAGGAGGAAGTTGAGGCTCTAAGAAAGAATCGGAAAGAAACACTGAACGAAATGAAGGAGTCAATAAACGAATTAAAGACTGCAATAGAAACCAACTCGAGTAAGCTCAACCACATGGAAAACAGGGTATAACTCCTGGAAGACAGTTCATTCAAAAAACTGAAAACACAGTCAACGATATACAGAAGATATTACAATAACACACCCTGGCCATCTAAGTAATACAGGACAATACAAGACGTCCTAATCTAAAGATAAAAGGCGTCAAAGAAGGTTTAGAAGCACAGACCAAAGGTATAAGAAACCTCTTCAAAGAAATAATTTCAGAGAATCTTCCAAATATAGAAAAGGATTTGGACATTCACACAGAGGAGACATATAGAACACTGTCAAGACAGGACCAAAGAAGGACCTCCCCAAGTCATGTAATAATTAAATGTCTAACATAGAGGCCAAAGAAAGAATCCTAAAACCAGCAAGAGCAAAAGAATGGGTGACATACAGGGGCAAAACAATAAAAATCACCCCAGACTTCTCAACCTAAGTCAGGAATGCCTGGAGGGATTGGTATGAAGTACTCCGGACCCTGGAAGAAAAAACAACTTCCAACCAACACTGATATATCCAACAAAGCTATCATTTAAAATTGATGGAGAAATAAAAATGTTCCATGATAAACAAACACTTAAAGAATTCATGAGGACCAAGCCAACACTGGAGAAAATCCTAAAAGAAATAAATCACAAAGAAGGAAAAACAAGCAATTTTCAGAACCACAGGAGAGGTGAACTCCACCAGGTAGCAACTATTTTTTTTTCAGTACTGGGGATTGAACCCAGGGGCATTCTACCTCCGAGCTACACCCCCAGACCTATTTTTTTATTCTTTATTTTGAAACATGGTCTCACTAAGTTGCAGAGGGCCTCACTAAATAGCTGAGGCTGGCCGCAAACCTGCAATCCTCCTGTCTCAGCCTCCCAGGTACTGGGATTACAAGCATGCGCCACCATGCCCGGTTTCAGGTAGGCAACTAAACAAGGAGATTTGTCACTACAGCAAACAGAAAAAAAGTTTCTATAAAACTTTTATTTTACAGAAAATAAAATTCAAAATGATAGGGGAAAAATCATATCTCAATAAAACATTGAATGTCAAAGGACTCAACTCCCCAATTAAAAGGCACAGACTGGCAATGTGGATTAAAAAGCATAACCCAACTATATGCTACTTACAAGAAACTCACCCTTGAGCCAAAGATACTCATATGCTAAAGGTAAAAGAATGGAAAAAGATATACCATGCCAATGGAGATCGAAAACAAGCAGGGGTAGCAAAACTTATATCTGAAAAAATAGACCTTAAGCTAAAACACATCAGAAGAGACAAAGCGGGTCACTTCTTACTAATAAAAGGAACAATCCAACAAAAAGATATAATAATAGTAAACATTTATGCCCCAAACGTGGGCACACCCACATTCATAAAACAAAGCCTTCGGGACATCAGTTCCCAAATAGACCCAAACACAATAATATTGTGAGACTTCAACACACCACTCACACAACTAGATTGATTCTCCAGACAAAAGAAGAATATTGTTCAGACATAAAGAAAACCATAGACCACATGGATCTAATAGATACATACAGATTATTTCAACCAGCAACACCTGAATACACATTTTTCTCAGCTGCCCACGGAACATTCTCCAAAATAGACCACATACTGGATCACAAAGCAAGCTCCAGCAAATTCAAAAGATGTGATATAATTCCCTGCATATTCTCAGATCACAATGGAATGAAACTGGAAATTAACAGGAAGACTAAAAGTAATCACATAAGTACATGGAAACTGAATGATACATATCTTTTTTTTTTTTTTTTTTGCAGTGCCAGGGATTGAACCCAGGGGCGTTCTACCTCTGTGCTACAACCCCAGTCCTATTTTTTATACTTTATTTTGAAACCAGGTCTCACGAAGTTGCGGAGGGCCTCACTAAGTAGAGAGAGAGAGAAAGAGAGAGAGAGAGAGTGAGAGAGCTAAGGCTGGCCACGAACCCGGATCCTCCGGACTCAGCCTCCCATAGTACTGGGATTACAAGCGTGCGCCACCACACCCGGCTTTGAATGATACACTTCTGAACAAGGAATGGATCAGAAAAGAAATAAGGGGAGAAATAAAAAAATTCCTGGAATTAAACAAAAATAGAGACACAATGTACCAAAATCTATGGGACACTTTGAAGGCAGTGTTAAGAGGAAAATTTATAGCACTGAGTGCCCACATAAGAAAAGCAGAAGATATCCAAATAAATAACCTAATGACACACCTCAAGGATCTTGAAAATCAGGAACAGTCGAATCCCAAAGCCAGTAGGAGTCAGGAGATAACTAAAATCAGAGCAGAAATTAATGAAATAGAGAATAAAAATAAAAAAATACAAAGATTCAACAAAACAAGAAGCTGGTTCTTTGAGAAGATTAATAAGATTGACATACCACTAGCTAACCTAACCAAAAGAAGGAGAGAATCAACCCAAATTACCAAAATCAGAAATGAAAAAGGGGACTTCATCACAGATAGTGGAGAAATCCAGAGGATCATAAGAAACTACTTTGAAAACTTAAATTCCAATAAAATGGAAAACATGGAAGAAATCGAAAGATTTCTAAACACATACAACCTACCTAAATTGAACCAAGAGGATATAGAAAACCTGAATCAACCAATA
>PVJS01040519.1:0-18399 GCA_004027185.1 Glis glis
TGTGTGTATTTACTGGGAATAGAACCCAGGGACATTCTACCTCTGAGCTATACCCTCGGCCCGGTTTCTTATTTTGAAATAGGGTCTCACTAAGTTGCTGAGGCTGGCCGTGAACCTTCGATCTTCCTGTCTCAGCCTCCCAAGTACTGGGATTACAAGCATGTGCCACCATTCCTGGCTCCTAGTAAATTTTAAAAGTAAGAACCAAAAAATCAGACTATTTCCATGTAACTTAATTGTATACTAAAATAAAATAGGAATTTTAATAGAAAGGCAGATATATCCAGCATGAAACAAGGTAAAATTCACAATGTTTGGTATCCACTCAAAATTCACTATGTAAACAAAGAATCAGGGAAACATGACCCATAATAAGAAGAAAAACAAACAACCAAAACCAGCCCAGAGTTGTTACACATATCAGAATTAACAGACAAAGCCATGAGGATAGTTATAACTGTGTCCCCTATGTATTAAAAAGAGAAAAGAAAAAACACACTAAGTAGAAATGTGTACTACAAAAAATGATCCAAAATGATAAAGTCAAATGTCACTATTTTGCCAAGATTAATCAAAGTGACAAACTGCTTACCCAGCATTTCTCATCTGGAGGCAGTGTTGACCTCCAGTTGGCAAAGTCAGGAGATGGTATTGGTGGTGACAGCACAGAATAGTGCTGGCATCTAGTGGATAGAGGCCAGGAATGCTGCTAACCATCCTACAGTGTGCAAAGACTATGCCCATGGCAAAGAATATGCCAACTCAAAAATGGCTCTATAGTGTGAATGCTGAGAAACTCTGGTCATCAGACTGGTCAAGAAAAGAAAAGAAAAGGCTCTCTTTGCCTTGGAGACAGCCCCTCTTGCTGCCTCTCTGCATGGTCTTCTCTCTCTACCTGGGCCTTCCTGTATCTCCTCCTTTTATAGGGACACTAGTCATATTGGATCAGGGCCCCAGCCCTACAACCTCATTTAACTTTAATGCCCCCTTTCACATGTGAATCAGGCAAAGTCACACTCAGTCTGTAACTGTTGCTAGTCGGTCGAGTTTTATTTCATGACTTAGGTGGTAATTATAAGAATTTACCATATAAACTGGGCTCAGTGGCCCATGCCTGTAATTCCAGTACTTAGGAGGCTGAGACAGGAGGATCACAGGTTTAGGACCAGCCTCAGTAATTTAGCAAGGCCCTCAGCAACTTAATGAGACCCTGTTTCAAAATAAAAAAAAAAGGACTGGGGGTGTAGCTCAGAGGTAGAATGCCTCTGGGTTCAGTCCCCAATGCCAAAAAAGTTCATCATATAATAATTCTTTAATATATAAATATATTTGATGTGGTTTATGGTTACTTTAATATTTTTTAAATTTCAGAATCATAATTATTTTTGAGGAGAGAGGTTTTTAAGGACCATGAAAATTTTAAGGACATGGTTGTATCCTAATTTTTTATCTAGGAGGTGGTTACATGGATGTGTGCAAAAATGTGCTCTAGTGTGCATTTTTTTTTACTTTTCTATGTGTGTTTTACTTCAATAATAAAAGTTATTTTAAAAATAAAAGAAAGAAAGCACAAGAGAGCCTTCCTTGGCCAATGCTTTAATTTACCCTGCATTTTTTTATTCAAGGAAATGTTGATTTTTTTGTATTCTCTGTGTCATGGGAGAAATACACAATTTCATCCTCTATTTGGAAAGAGTACAGATGCTGTTACATTATTTAGCTGGCGCTCTGTGGAAGTGGGGCTGAAAGAGAGACTCTGGGTGCCAGAAATTTCTTTGCGATATATCACATTAGACACCGTTGATTTGCGGCTTAAATGTTGCCTAATGCTTTGGGTCATGTTTGAATTCTTCTTGCAGACTATGAAAGCTATCTGCAGGGAACCCAGACCTTTCCTGTTTCTCATTTCCTTCGGTTTTTTTTTTTTTTTTTTTTTTTTTTTTTTTTTTTTTTTTTTTTTTTTTTTTTTTTGCAGATAACATCACTGGCGAGAGAGAGAGAGAGTGAGAGAGAGAGAGAGAGAACCCGGTTATTTCCAAATCCATAGATTCGTCCGGAGCTGGGGCGATGTCAAATCAGCACCTGAATAAATAAAACATAAGCCCATTAGTGCGAGGCTATGCGACCCGTCAGCATCATTAGGTTTTGTGCGCACAGGAAACCAGCTGGGGTCAGGCCTTTCATAATGATGGCATCTCTCGAGAGAACCCAGCAGATCCCGGGTTTGCTTTTTGAATAAACATTCTGGTGTTTACTTTCCAGGCAAAGGTCTCACTTCATTTTCAGGTTGCTGTAATTCAAACCCGTCCCTCCTTGGAGTCCTCTAGCCTGCTGCTGCATATGGATGCACCCAAATAGATTCCACAGAAACTCAACGCCACCGGCCTGACATGCAGAATGACCAAGCAGAAACAGCAGAACCGCCGGGCCTCACATCCCTAGTAGTAGTCGCCTCTGGAAGGACCCCCAGCTTGATAGGACAAACTTGTTCACTGGGCAGTTCAAGCTCATGTTGTGCAAGTTAATGTTTAATTTGGGGGGTGGGTGCTGAGGATTGAACCCAGGACCTCATACATGTTAGGTGTGTGCTCTACCACTGAGCTACAACCCCCATCCCATGTTCATGTTTAAGAGTATAATGTTTAGGAACATCAACCTGGATCCAAACCTCAGTCTTGCCACTTAGTAGCTAGGTAAAGTTGGACAAATTAGTAAACCTTCCTGACCTTAATTTACTCATTCATCAATGAGGACCATGCTAGTAACTGTCATGCAGGGCTCAGGTGAGAATTAAATGGTATAATTATATATAAAGCACTCAGAACACTGCTACTATAAGTGTTTGTTGTTTGTTGTTGTTATTATTATTATTATTATTATTATTATTATTATTTGGTACTGGGGATTGAACCCAGAAGCATTCTACCTCCAAGTTCTACCACCAGCCCAATTTTATTTCTTATTTAGAAACAGGATCTCACTAAGTTGCAGAGGGCTTGCTAAGTTACCCAGGTTGGCCATGAGCCTGTGATCCTCCTGTCTCAGCCTCCCAAGTACTGGGATTACAAACGTGCACCACCACGCCCAGCTGATTATTATTCTTAATAGCTGTGTGAGCTTGCACAAGTAACTTAAACTCTTTGTACTTTAGTTTCCTTATCAATAAAACAGAAATAACAAAAATAGTGCCTACTTTATAGGGCTGTTATAAGTATTGTTATAGTATTGAATTACTAATTCACATATAATACCTAGAGAATTGCCTAGCACAAAGTACATACTCAGTGAATATTAGCTTTTCTTAATTTATTTTTTTATTTTTATTTTTTGATGGTACTGGGGATTGAACCCAGAGGCATTCTACCTCTGAGCTACACCCCCAGCCCCTTTTATTTTTATTTTGAAACAGGGTCTCACTAGGTTGCTAACAATCTCGATAGGTTGCTGAAGCTGGTCTCAAACCTGTGATCCTCCTGTGTCAGCCTCCCAAGTACTGAGATTACAGCAGTGTGCCACCACACGTGGCTGGATGTTCACTATTATTACTTATGTTTTCTATTTCTTACCTATAGGAATGGAGATAGGAAAGTGAACTGAATTTAACGTATAGGACATGTTCACCAGTTTCCAGGAAGAGAATTACTGGTTCATTAATTTATCTATTACACGTTTCCAATTGTAACAGAAATACATTTCAATAACAATAAATTTGCAAAAGAGAAAAAATAAAATTTCACAATCTCACTCTGCAATATCTATATTTTACCTGTTCTATGTCATCTCCAGTCCCTTCTCTACCATGCACAAACTCAGAGCAGGGTAAAAGAAAATCATACTTTTAACATTTGGTGCTTGAATTCCTTTTAAAGGAGAATGATCTCCCTTTAGCAAAAATCCTAAATAACATCACTTGTGTGGGAAGTGAAACTGACTAAAGGGCACAGAAAGAAAGCAAAGCCACTCTAACAGAAGAGAACAGTATTCTTGAAGTATGCAGTAAGCCAAGTAGAGAGAGAAGCAGAGGGGAGGTTTAAAAGTATAGTGAAATGGTCTAAGAACAAGAAGGTCTCGTATTATTCTCAGATAATCAGAAATCTCATTTCTGGGAGGTTAGCACAGAAGAACTGAAATCAGGAGCTCAAAGAGATATTGATTACTCCCACACTCCTTGGACCATTATTCACAATGGGCCTGATAGGAAAACAGCTCACATGTCCATCGACTGATGGATACATAGAGAAAATATGGTATGTGCATGCAGTAGAATAGTATTCAGCCTTTAAAAAGCAAGAAATGTCATATGCAACTGCATGAATGGACTTGGAAAACAATATGTTAAGTAAGAGAAGTCAGTCACAGAAGGACAAATATTGCATGATCCCATTTATATGAGCTAACTCAAATACTCAAACTTACAGAAACAGAAAACAGAATGGTGGTTCCCAGGAGGTGGAGACATGGGGGAATGGGCATTGTTCAATGGGCATAAAGTTACAGCTGTACAGGACGAATACAGTCTCAGATCTGCTGTACAATATTGTGCCTAACAATATGGTGTTGTACATCTTATTTTATGTATTTATTTTTCCTTTGTGGTGCTGGGGATCAAACCCAGGGGCATTCTACCTCTAAGCTACACCCCCACCCCCAGCCCTATTTTATTTTTATTTTGAAACAGGGTCTTGCTAGGTTAATGAGAGTCTCACTACTTGCTGAGGCTGTCCTCGAACCTGCTGTCTCAGCCTCCCAAGTACTGGGATTACAGGCGTGCACCACCACGCCTGGCTGTGTTGTACATTTTAAAATTTGTGAAGCGTGTTATTCGCTTGTCATACTGCAATGAAACACCCGAGGCAGCTAGCTTCATAAAGAAAATGGGTTTACTTAGCTCACAGTTTTGGAGGCTGATGATTCAAAAAGCATAGCAAGGCTCTGGCAAAGGCCCCATGGTGGACAGAGGAGGCCATGCAGGGCGAGGATCCATGGTGAGTCAGGAAGCAGTAAGACAGGGATGGGCCAGGCTTGCTCCTTCTACAGCAAGCCTTTCATGAGAATACCCCTTTCCAAGGCAGGGCCTCCAATGACCTCTGCCTAGGCCACCTCTTAAGGCTCCCGCCACTTCCCAATACTGCCACCCTGGGGACCAAGCCTCCAGCACGTGGACCCTTGGAGGACATTGAAACCACATCCAAACCACGGCAATTCACCCCGGCTCCCAGTGGGTCATGTCCACGTTACAATGCAAAATGCATTCACCCCATCCCGAGAGCCCCCAAATCTTAACTGTTCCAGCATTGTTCAAAAGCCTAAGTCCAGATTCTCCTCTGAGACTCAGGACAAACTCTTTCAGCTATGAGCCAGTAAAAATTAAAATAATAATAATAATAGCCGGACGTGGTGGCGCACGCTTATAATTCCAGTACTTGGGAGGCTGAGACCAGAGGATCCGGGTTTGCAGCCAGCCTCAGCTACTTAGTGAGGCCCTCCATGACTGACTAAGACCATGTTTCAAAATAAAGAATAAAAAATAGGGCTGGGGTATAGCTCGGAGGTAGAATGCCTCTGGGTTCAATCCCCAGTACCACAATAATGATAATGATGATGATGATGATGATAATAATAATAATAATAATCATAATAATAAAAACAAGTTACATACTTCCAAGGTACCGTGGGGAACAGGCACAGGGAGACATTTCTATTCCAAAAGGGAAGAATAGGCTAACAGAAAGGTATAATCAGCCCAAAGCAAGACCAAAACCCAGCAGGGCAGATGTTAAATCTGAACGTTCCATGTCCAGTACCCTGGCGCACTGTGGCCACCCCTGTGGCTTTGCTGGTCCAAATAGTTGCTCTCATGGGCTGCAGGCTGATGTCTTTCCTGGCAACCATTGTCCACTGCCAGTCACTCTACCTTACTGGGGTCTCCTCTGCAGCTCCACTCCCATAAACAGGCCCCCAGCAGGAGCTCCCCGCAGGGCACTGCCTGGCCTCCAGGGTCTCTTTTGAAATTTTGGTAGAAGCCAGTATGACCCCATAATCCTTGAATTCTGCATACCTGAAAAGCCATCATCAAGTGGACAACAGCAGCGCCTACCACTGCCAGGACCTGTACCCAGGCCTGCTTGCTCCAAAGTACAGCCCCAGAGCACTTTGCCAGCAAGCCAGAATCTGTAGGCAGCCCTGGGCATGCAGCGTGCTGCAGGGCAGTTTCCTGAAATTACTCTTCCCTGGAAGGTCTCTGAAAAAAATCTGTGCTTCTAGGCTTTGTCTTAAAGATGTTTGAGAGGCCCTGGAGGTATCTTTCCTATTGCCCGGAGATTAGCACATGTCTGCCCTAATCTCTTTAGCAAGTGCTCAGCTGCACCCTCTTCACTACGCCCTTACATGATTTTTCTTTGCTCCTTCCCTGATCAGGCTGCAAGTTTTCCAAACCTTTCCACTTGGCTTCCTTGGGGTTCCAAATCTTACTGTAAAGATGACTAACAGCAGCCAATAATACCCATGCTGCAACCTGAATGTGCTACTGTTTTGAAATCAACTCTGCCAAATAAACTACTAGTTCATCATTCTTTTTTTTCTTTTTTTTTTTTTTTGTGGTACCGGGGATTGAACGCAGGGGCATTTTACCTCCGAGCTACACCCCCGGCCCTATTTTTTATACTTTATTTTGAAACCAGGTCTCACGAAGTTGCAGAGGGCCTCACTAAGTAGCTGAGGCTGGCCGCGAGCCCGGATCCTCCAGTCTCTGCCTCCCAAGTACTGGGATTACAAGCGTGCGCCACTGCACCCGGCTTCCATCATTCTTAAGTTCGGCCTTCCACAATGTCTTAGGGCATACGCGCAATGCATCCAGCTTCTTTGCCACAGTGTGATGGGGGATTGTCTTTAGTCCAGTTTCCAAAAAAATCTTCATTTGCCTTTGAGACTGGTTCTTTAGTCTCATCTTCTGCACCTTCATCAGAATCACCGGTAACGCTCTGCTTACAGCATTCTAGGCCTTTTCTATCCTGCTCCTCCAAACTCTTCTTATTAAAACCAATTCCAAAACCATATTCACATTTTTAGGTATAGAGTAATGGCCCCATACCTTGGTACCAATTTTCTATATTAGCCAGCTTTTCATCACTTTAACGAAATACCTGCCACAGGCTAACTTTGTTTAGCTCACAGATTTAAAGGTTAAAAGTCCAAACAGCATAGCACAGGCTCTGACACGGCCCCCAGGGCAGATGCAGAGAATCTGCAGGAGGAAGTGCCACATCTCAAATCAGGAAGCAGAGAGAAGGGGGCGGGGCCAGGCTTGCTCCTTTTATAACAGCCCTTTCACAAGAACTATGGCTTCCAGGGAAGTGTCTGCCAGGACCCAAGAAACCCCCCACACACACACATACACTAGGCCACACCTCTTAAAGGTCCACCAGCTCCCAGGAGACCAGCCACCAGCTCCCAGGAGATCAGCCACCAGCTCCCAGGAGACCAGCAACCACCAGCTCCCAGGAGACCAGCCACCAGCTCCCAGGAGCACCAACCACCCTGTACCAGGAGCACCAGCCACCAGCTCCCAGGAGCACCACCCACCAGGTCCCAATAGCACTAGCCACCAGGTCCCAGGAGCAACATTCACCAGCTGCCAGGAGCACCACCCACCAGCTCCCAGGAGCACCATTCACCAGCTCCCAGGAGCACCAGCCACCCTGTCCCAGGAGCACCACCCACCAGCTCCCAGGAGCACCATTCACCAGCTCCCAGGAGCACCATTCACCAGCTCCCAGGAGCACCACCCACCAGCTCCCAGGAGCACCACCCACCAGCTCCCAGGAGCACCACCCTGGGGACCAAACCTCAACACATGGACCCTTGGAGGACAAACCACACCCAAACCACAGCAGAGGGTAGATCTTACAATAAGTGTTCTTACCACAAACACACGCACACACACAAAAGCAAAGGAAACCTTTGGAGGTGACAGATACGTTTGTTTCCTCGGTTGTGGTGATGGTGTATGCAATATCCAAGCTTATCAAATTACAGACACCAAGTAAGTATAGATTTTTGTAAATTAATCATACCAAAATAAAGCTATAAAAAGAATCTCATATAATTTTGATAATTTGTTACATAAAGCCCATCCATCTTTCCAAATTGAGTACTCTATCATCACCAACAAAACTTTGTGTGAAGCCGGGCATGGTGGCGCAAGCCTGTAATCCCAGTGTTTGGGAAGATTCCAGTATTGAGGAGGATCACAGGTTTGAGGCCAGCCTCCCTAACTTTGCAAGACCCTCAGCAACCTAGCAAGACCCTGTTTCAAAACAAAAAATAAAAAGGGCTAGGAGTGTAGCCTGGAAGTAGAATGCCCCTGGGTTCAATCCCCAGTACCCAAACAAACAGACAACAACACCAAAACCCTTTGTGTGATTGTTGACGTGTGTATGTGTGTATGTGAGAAGCACAGGAACATGCCGTATGCGTGTTTGGACCCACATGGTGTAGAAGAGAAACAGCACGCCCAGATGCCCCAGATACTAATTGTTCACAAGTTCCCTTTAACTACTTTAATTACAAGACTCCACAATTTTAGCTGAGGATGCTGCTCCAAGTTTACATTTTATGCTTTCTGTACTATTACCATTTTTATACTAAATGTGGTAGACAGAATAATGGTCCCCAAATATGTCCATGTTCCAATTCTCAGAACCTATAAATATGCTACTTCACGTGGCAAAAGGAATTTTGCAGATGTGACTCAGCTAAGGATCTCAAGATGTGGAGATTGTCCTAGGTTGTCTGGGTGGGCGCAGTCTAATCACAAGGGTCCTTGCAAGAGGAAGGCAGGTGGGGAGGGTCAGAGAAGAGATGGAAGAGGAGAAGCAGAGAGGCTGAAGTGCTATGTTTGGAGGGTGGAGGACGAGGCCTCCAGCCAAGAAATACAGTTGACTTCAAGAAGCTGGCAAAGGTAGGGAAAATGACTGTCCCCCAGGGCCTCCGGAAAGAACACAGTTTTGCTGATGCCTTGATTTTATCCCTTAAGAGTCATTTTGGGGTGCACACCTGTAATCCAAGGTACTCAAAACGTTGAGGCAGGAGGATTATAAATTCAAAGCTATCCTGGGCAACGTAATGTCAAATAAAAAATAAAAAGGGCTGTGGAGTGTAGTTCAATGGTAGAGCAACCCTGGAATGAATCCCCAGTATTGAAAAAAAAAAGACTCAATTTGGACTTCTGAACCCAGAAGTTTAGAATAACACATTTGTGGGTATTTTGCTTTGTTTTTGTACTGGGTATTGAACCTATGGGAGTCCTACCTCTGAGTTGTACCCTCAGCCCTATTTTTTTTTTTATTTTTGAAACAGTTGCTGAGGCTGTCCTGGAACCTGCAATCCTCCTGTCTCAGCCTCCCAAGTGCTGGGAATTCAGGTGTGCGCCACCATGCCTGGCTCACGTTGTTCGAAGCCACTACATTTGTGGTGATTTGTTACAGCATGGCGGGGAAACTAGTAGACTAAGCACATATCACTTGTACTACTTTTAAAAATTAAAATAAGCCAGGCGTGGTGGCGCACGCTGGTAATCCCAGTACTTGGGAGGCGGAGACCAGAGGATCGCAGGTTCGCGGCCAGTTACTTAGTGAGGTCCTCTGCAACTTAATGAGACCCTGTTTCAAAATAAAGAATAAAATATAGGGCTGGGGACGTAGCTTGGAGGTAGAATGCCCCTGGGCTCAATCCCTGGTACCGCAAAAAATAAATAAATAAATAAATAAATAAATAAATAAATAAAATAAAAGAAGTAGAAACAATCAGAAGCGAGCCATCAGTAGAAGACAGTGGAAATAGAATGAAATCCTACCCTTTTCCTTGGTAAAGTCAGGGAAGGCCATCATTTCTTTTTGTATAGATTAGCTTAAGAAGCTTTAACCAGGCCAGCAAAACTTCAAGACAGTCCCCTGTTGTGGAATCCCAAAACTGGATTGTCAGACCCACTCCGTCCTGAAAGTCTTTCAACATGGAAGAACTTCCTGCCATCCCAGACACCGGCAGCGGACACAAGAACACTGTGGTATCCGTGAAGCCGGCCGTGGTGGCGCGTCTGTCATCCCAGTACTTGGGAGGCTGAGACAGGAGGATCACAGGTTCGAGGCCAGCACTCGGTAACTTAGCAAGACCGTTTTGTAATAAAAAATAAAAAGGTCTGGTATGTAGCTCAGTGCTAGAGCACCACTGGACTTAATCCCAGTACCACAAAAGAAAAAGAAAAAAAAAGCTGGAATGAGTAGAGTTTGCACTGACTTTGTTCATGAAGAAATTTTTGGTCCTAAGAGGGAAAACCCAACTTGGTGAATAAGTACCAGGATAAAGATAAGTTTTAATCAAAGGGACATACAGCCATAAAATGACTCAACCTTGAAATAAGGAACTCTCCTCTCTCTCTCTTCTTCTTTTGTTTTTCTGTACTGGAGATTTGAACCCAGGGGCACTCTACCTCCACGGTACACCCCCAGCCCTTTTTATTATTTTATATTGAAACAGGTCTTGCTAAGTTGCTGAGGGTCTCGCTAGGTAACTGAAGCTGGCCTTGAACCTGCGATTCTCCTGTCTCAGCCTCCCAAGTACTGGAATTATAGGTGTGAGCCACAATGCCCAGCTCAGTTTTGGTTTTTAAAAAGTAAGCAGCAGCACACCCGGGTTTATAAGGAGGTCTCTCAACAGGTTATTATTGTATGGTCGAGCCATGGTATATTATAGTGTGATGAAACACAAGCCCACAAACATTCTCACTTATTAATAAATTATGAAAGCCCATTCTTGGACTCATAGTAGCTGTAAAAACCCAGGGAAGTCATAAACATATTTCCATTAGGACTGAGAGAGGAGAATTCACCTCTCTCCTCTTAAGGAGATCTGATAAGAAACTCATTCTCCCTGGAGTTATATAGTGAAAGGAAGCAGCCAAACCATAACATGTCGAAACAAAACTTTGCTAGAAATGCTATTCCCTGATAGTCGTTAAAACTAGGGGAGTTGATATTTATATCATGCCTTTAAAAACATTTACAATTACTCTCATTAAACCATCGCCCAAAATGCATAAAGTCTGTGTTAGCACTCTCACTTGAGAAAGTAGGGCGTTTAAAGAATTTCAGTGATTGACCCAGGTTTTGTTTGTTTTTGTTTTGCGGTACTGGGGATTGAACCCAGGGGCATTCTACCTCCGAGCTGCACCCCCAGCCCTATTTTTTATCCTTTTACTTTGAAACAGGGTCTCACTAAGTTGTGAAGGGACTCACTAAGTAGCTGAGGCTGGCCGCAAATTTGCGATCCTCCTGTCTCAGTCTCCCACGTACTGGGATTACAAGCGTGCGTCACCACGCCCGGCTTGACCCAGGTTTTAAAACATTGGTAGAGACAGGACTGAACTTAAAGGCTTTGGGGTTCAAAGTTTGGAATTCATTCTTCCTCCGTTCCAGCATGCCTTCTTTGGGGGAATTCAACAGAATGCACATCTCTCAGTGTCAGAAGTGTACGACAATGATTCCTACAAAACCTCTGGGTAAAGCCAGGCGTGGTGGCACACACTTGTAATCCCAGTACTTGGGAGGCTGAGACAGGAGGATCACAGGTTTGCAGCCAGCCTCAGCTACTTAGTGAGGCCCTCTGCAACTTAGTGAGACCCTATTTCAAAATAAAGAATAAAAAAATAGGGCTGGAGGTATAGCTCGGAGGTAGAATGCCCCTGGGTTCAATCCCCAGTACCACAAGAAAAAAATTAATGTTCTGGTTTTTACCACAATTTTTAAAAAGGAAAAAAAATCACAACACACACATACGAAGTAAGGTTTTCCAGGCAAGAAGTAGGGTGCTGGCCCAGGAATCAGGTGTATGGCTTCAGATGCCAATGCAAGCTGTAACTGGGTAACTCAGCCATGGTTGTGGGGTACAACACACTTAATCAGATTGGAACTCGGCACCTGAGGTTTTCAACCATTTATAGCTGAGTTGAATTAAGTGTGGTCCATGCCAAGTCTGGAGGGGAGGGGAGGGAAGTGGCAGGTAGACTATTGACTAATAGTGCACACCTGGCGCCGTGCTTTTACCCCAAAGGCACTTGGTAACTCTTTGTCCAGTGGAATCGACTAGACCCTCATCATTTCTGGTGCGGACGCCCTTGCTCTCAGTGATGTTCTCTTAAGAAGCAACGCACACTGTCACAGGGTCCCTGACGACTTACCTGCACACTGGATGACGGCTGTTTGTCCTGCTCACCCGGGTGCCGGGCCTGCAGCTCCCGTCTCTGCTCTTGCGATAACTAACTCCCGGCCACACTTTCCTGATTTCGCTGTGTTTGGATTTGCTCCCTGCTCATGTCTCCCTCCTGTTTCTTTCTCTCTGCACTATTAACTTCAGCTACTCTTCCAACTGCTTCAGTCCCTTTCTGTTTTGTAGTTTCAAATCTTGACACAAAATACCATTATGTTTATCAACAAACCCTGGGATTCATTCGCACATCGTGCTAAGAGCTCTTAGCATCTGCATACAATAACCAATAAAAGTTACGCAGCAAGCCATATCTACAAAATATGGGGTAAACCATTCTTGTCCCCCTCAAGTTAAAATGGTTGTATAATCATCAATCTAAGGAAATGCCTTAAAAAAATCGGACCCATTTTCTCATTACTAAATTATGGTACTCCAGCTGAGCGTGGTGGCACATACCTCTGGGTCAATCCCCAATATCACACACACACACACACACACACACACACACACACATATGCTGGGGACTGAACTCTCAGGGCATTCTACCTCTGAGCTACACCCCCATCCCTATTTTATTTTTTATTTTGAAACAGGGTCTCACTAAGTTGCAGAGGACCTCACTAAGTTGCTGAGACTGGCCACAAACCTGCGATCCTCCTGTCTCAGCCCCCCAAATACTGGGATTACAAGTGTGGGCCACCACACCCAGATAGGTAAACTCTTTAGAAGACAGCAAACTGAGGCTGAAACAATGGAAACAGTGCTTTGTGAAAAATCTCCAAAACAGGAGATCCCAGTACAAAGCATCGGGGCAGAGCCAGGCAAAATATGGACCTTGGGCCGGGCGTGGTGGCGCACGCTTGAATCCCAGTACTTGGGAGGCAGAGAACTGAGGATCGCAGGTTGGCGCCAACCTCAGCTACTTAGTGAGGCCCTCTGCGACTTAGTGAGACCCTGTTTCAAAATAAAGAATAAAAAATAGGGCTGGGGATGTAGCTTGGAGGTAGAGTGCCCCTGGGTTCAATCCCCAGTACCACAAAAAATAAAAATAAAAATAAATGGACCTCGATCAGGCTGGATTCTTATCAAACATCCCCAGTCTAACTCACCGTCCGCACACCCTTCCGTAAGTTATTTACTGACTCTTCAGCTTTCTTCTATTCATCTACATAATGGAGATAAAAAAACACTACCTACCTGGTAAAGTTGTTAGGGTAATTAAATGAGAGGATCTATGTAAATCCTTTCACCCAGGAAGATTTGGATATGTAAAAATAATAAAAGCAACATAAAACTGATAATCTAATAATTCCTGCCACGAAAGGGCAATTTTAAAAGAATATTGAACATTCAGAATTAATCAGCTATTGGAAAGCTGCAATTCCTATGTATGACAGTAGGGGGCACTAACACCATATCTATGTAGTACTACATGGACCCTGATTTTTTTTTCCTTTTTACAGGAATAACTACATTTCCCCCTTGATCTTTTCATTTTTGTTATTCCTTTACAGCTTCATAAGTTATTTTCAATAGCATATGGTACAGGGTTGCTAGTAAAAAAATGCAGACACAAATTACCATGGACTGATTCACGAAATTTTAAAATTTATTTTGAGGTTTGCCCCTCAAAATAATTCATTCTCTAAGTGAGATGACAGTGTTATAGTACGGGTCACTGAAACAAGAATATTCTACATCTGTGGACTTCTTTAATCCTCAGAAAGGCCCGGCTACTTTTCTAGGACCCCACAGGTCTGGCGTTCATTAGAAGGAGTTTTGTTTTGGTTTTTTGTTTTGTTTTGTTTTGTTTTGTTTTTATGGCCCTGAAGATTGAACCCAGGGGCATTCTACCTCTGAGTTACACCCACAGCCCATTTTATCTTTTTGTTTTGCAACAGGGTCTCACTAGGCTGCTGTTTCTCACTCCTTGCTGAGGCTGTCCTCAAACCTGTGATCCCCCTGTCTCAGCCTCCCAAGTACCGGATTACAGGCAAGAGCCACCACACCCCGCTGGAACCTTTAAAGAAAAGACTGAGCAAGAGGAAAAGTGCCAATGGTACTGAAATCGTTCCCAAGATAGTTGATGGATATTAGCAGCGATTGTAATTATATTTTCCAATTAGATTTTTCTTGCTTTCACAAGCATCTCCTCTATTTAATTTCTTATGCTGCTGCTTTTGCAAGTAATGACAATTCATGCCGTAGCCTGACTTGAGGAGCCACAGCTGTCCCCTTGCTCCTGTGATCAGGCTTGGACCGTCACATAGCTTGGGGGACCCCTTGTTCTACAGGTTTGCAGACTCTCTAAAAAAGCATGTAAGATGGTCATGCAGAGTCAACTTTGGGCAAACACGGGCTCTTGCAAAATCTAGCCACACAACCACCACCTTCTCACTTGTCACCAGACTTCTGTGGTTCCTGCCGAAAGGGAGATGCTGACAGAGATCACAGCGCCACCCTGACCACAGGGGCAGGGCTGTCAGCTCACACTGGGCGGGGAGGTGACAGGCGAGGTCCTGCAAAGGCCTCATATACCTTACAGGGAGGTCAAGGCACCAGTCTTGCAGGTAGAATTCAAAATGACACCTCATCATCCACGGCCAAGGCTCCCCACCTAAGGGAGTACCCCACTGACGAGCAACAAACAACCTGCTTGACCTGCTAGAACCCCCCCATAACAAATGAAATCAATGAGTTGGGAAGCTGAGTTCTCTTCTGTATTTAAAGATGGGTACTTTCAGGGAGGGCAGGGAGAGGAGCAGAATTTGCAGAAATTGAAAGATCGCACATTACAACCTACAAGCAGATTGGATTAAAAGGCCCCAGTATGATTTTTGGTCTTTGGAACTCCCCTTACATGCACTTCAAAGCAAGTGGAGAGAGCTGCACGCGCCTGTAATCCCGGTACTTGGGAGGCTGAGACAGGAGGATTGCAGGTTTGAGACCAGTCTCAGCAACTTAGCAAGACTCTCAGCAACTTAGTGAGATCCTGTTTCAAAATAAAAAAAACAGCCAGGGTGTAGCTTGGAGATAGAATGTCCCCAGTATCCCCCCTAAAAAAGTAGAGAAAGTCAAAATATTATCTTAGCCTGTTTTCTGCTGCTATAACATAATACTGCAGATGGAGTATTTTATAAATAAAAGAAATGTATTTCTCACAATTCTGGAGGCTGCGAAGTACAAGAGAATCTGGCAACCGTGGCTGGAAGGCAAAGGGAGTTTATATGACTCTAATGTGTAGTTCTTACAAAATAAATTGTAAACATCACGATACAAGACAGAATTCGCTAGGAAAATGTATGTAAGTAAGATTGAGTCATAAAATAGAAAACTGAGCTGATTCAACAGCATAGACAAACTGAAGTCAGAATATTACATCTAAAGAATGTACCAGGCCTAGGGAGAGAAGCAAATGCTTTTGTATAGTCAAGGAACAGGTCAGTTGAATATAATATAAAAACATGGAGCCCTTTTTATTTATTTTATGAAGTTAACATATCCTGGCAGTAAAATTTGCTAAAATATACAACAAAAATGTAAATAGAAACCTATATTTATACAAATAGTACACAAAAACAACCATAAGCAGAGATGCAAAACAAAATATTAGTGAAAGTCATTAAGTACTATATGAAAAGAACAAGACAGATCCCCCAAGTGCGTGGTGGTGGTGCAGGACTGTAATCCCAGTATTTGGGAGGCTGAGACAGGAGAATCACAGGTTCGAGGACAGCCTCAGCAATTGAGCAAGACTCTCGGCAACCTAGTGAGACCCTGTTTCAAAATAAAAAAATAAAATAGGAGCCAGGCATGGTGGCGCATGCTTGTAATCCCAGTACTTGGGAGGCTGAGACCAGAAGATCCAGGTTCGTGGCCAGCCTCAGCTACTTAGTGAGGCCCTCCGCAACTTAGTGAGACCCTGTTTCATAATAAAGAATAAAAAATAGGGCTGTGGGTGTAGCTCAGAGTTAGAATGCCCCCTGGGTTCAATCCCCAGTACCATAGAAAAAAAAAACAAGCAAAAAATTTCTCTACATCTATGGATCTATATCTTTTCTTATTCCTAATTACACATATTTATATTTTTCTTTTATTCTTGAATAGATTCACCTAGAAGTCTATTCGGTTTATTAGTATGCTACTTCAAATGGCTTATAGAAGACTGTGTAAAACAGATGATCATTTGAGTTTTCCTGTTATTCACATGCTAGGTAAATAGGCGAAGTTCCCCGTCTCCAAATAATACACCATCCTGGAGAATTCTAACATTTGTACCCAGACAAAAAATTACGACAACGATTTCACAAATAAGAAGACTGAGCTCAAGAGAGACCTTCTGGGCGAATCACAGAAGTCACAACACATCTCCCTGCCAGCCCTTGCTTGGCACTTGCCCGGGTCACGCCCAAAGTTAGCAAGTAACAGGCGCTACTAAATGGGTCATTTCTCAATGGAGCTGCAGTCAGGAAGAAGCCAGGCGAGTTCATTTCTCCTCCCAAGAGACTTTTGCACAGGTGGCGCGAGCTGTTCTAGAGAACAAACCTCGAGGCGTAATATTATGGGAGGGAAGGGCTTGTTTAAATAAGAACATTATGCCATGGTAGCATGACTAAGAAACTATGTAAGTAATGAGCCCCGGGGCGCCGTCCACCAGCAGTTGCTCACCTGCGCCAGGTAGGCTGCCAGGGATTGCAAGATAGCTGGCGATCTGGAAAAAAAACACGAGTCTAGGAATATTGCCCAAAGAGGATAGAACAGAGCCCCTGAATGAAACCCCCCTTGAGACTGGAGACTAGAACAAAAGGAAAAAAAAGATGTTAATAACATTGCCTACATTTTATTTTATTTATTGATTATCATTATTATTAGGTACTGGGGATTGAACCCAGGAGCATTCTTCCTCCAAGATACACCCTCAGCCCTTTTTTATTATTTTAAATTTTGAAACAGGGTCTGGCTAAGTTGCTGAGGATTGCTAAGTTTCTGAGACAGGATTTGAATCTGCGATTCTCTTATCTCAGCCTCCCAAGTACTGGGATTACAGGTGTGCCATGGCTCCCGGCTGTCCACATTTTAATATTGAAGGTTTCTTGGTAAGCTATTGTAAATGGGTTTGTCATCATGTAGTTACTTGATTCATAGAATACCTTTCAAAATATCCAAATTTGAAGCTGGGCAGTACTTAGGAGGCTGCGACAGGAGGATGGCAGGTTAGAGGCCAGCCTTAACAATGTATTTGAGATGCTCAGTAACCTAGGGAGACTATTTCAAATCAAAACAAAAAAATATAAAGGACTGGGGATGTAGCTCAGAGATACAACGCCCTTGAGTTCAACCCCCGTACCACACACACACACACACAAATTCAAACTCTTGCCATCCAAATGAACAGTCCTTAAACCTTTAAGTCACTTTTCTGTAGCTATAACAATTCTATACTACATGTAGTTTCTCCCAAGAGGATCAAAAGAATGACATTCAAAATTTGAATTCCTAAGACAAGCACCAGCTAAATAAACAGCTGTCCCCCTCGGTGACCTAATGAGCAGGAGAGCTTCTAAGAGCATTCTCATCTGGGGCTGGGTCTATAATTTCCATCCCTCCACCTCCCTTCCAAGCCCCCTTTGAGAATTCCTGCAAGATCCCAGGGTGTGTGTCTCAATTCTCCAAACTAATCTTACTCTTTCCTTTTCTTCCCCCACCAGCAGGGGGCGCTGTCTCCGCGGGGCCCCATGTCACTGGCACTGGGATGGCCGCGAGCGTGCCACCCTCCTCCCTTCAGTCTGGGTGAGCAGAGTGTGGGTGAGCTGCTGCCTCACGGAAGTTTAGTTTTGTATTTACAGTTCCTATCGTTCAGAAGAGTTCAGACATCCCCCCACACATCCTCTCTGCTTTCAGAAGGGCCCGCGCCCTCTGGTTTCAAGGCAGCCTCCCCTACTTGGGGCGCGTCTTTCCCAGCGACTGCTCTGCCAAGAGCGTTTCCCAAACCCTCTGCAAGCCGACTCCAGTGGGAAAGTCCCCAAGGCGCCTCCTCTGACATCCTCCTTCTCCTGGGAGTCCTCCCACCCACTAGGAGGAGGCTAAGGAGGAGGAGGAGGAGGAGGAGGAGGAGGAGGAGGAGGAGGAGGGGGATTG
>PVJS01040520.1:0-18410 GCA_004027185.1 Glis glis
GCAGGTGAGGTGTGGCTGGAGAAGATGGGTTCCTGGGGATGTGGCTTAGGGACTGTGCTTTTGTCTTTGAATCCACCTTGCTGGCTTGCTCTCTTGCTTCCTGCCTCCCTGATGTGAGAGCAGAGCCCTTGTTCTTGCTGGTTTTTTTTTTTTTGCGGTACCAGGGATTGAATGCAGGGGCGTTCTATCTCCGTGCTACACCCCCGGCCCTATTTTTTTATGCTTTATTTTTGAAACCGGGTCTCATGAAGTTGCGGAGGGCCTCACTAGGTAGAGAGAGGGAGAGGCAGAGAGAGAGAGAGGAGAGAGAGAGAGATAGACCGAACGCGTGCGTGCGCATGCGCGCTGAGGTTGATCGCGAACCCGGATCCTCCGGTCTCTGCCTCCCAAAGTACTGGGATTACAAGCGTGCGCCACCACGCCCGGCTTCTTCTTGCTCTTTATGCTTCCTGTTGTCATGCCCTGAATTCCACAGACCCTGGCCTCATGTGGACTGAACCTCCAAATCTCCAAAAACTGTGAGCAATTAAATCTTCCTTCCTTGACATTGTGTGGTTAGTTGTTTTGGATTACAGCAGTGAGAATGTTGACTGAGACATACATTCTATTTAAAGTTATGAATTTTCATTTTTTAAATCGTTTTACAAATCTTGCATTGTAAATAGCTAATAATCAATAAAATTGCTCCTTTGATTAGCCCTTCTTTATTATTCAGTCTGTCCTTTCATGCTGATCATTCCTCTAAGTGTGAAACGTATGCCTTCATATGTTGCATCTTACAATGACAGGAAACAAAACAGGCACAAAGAGTCTGCCCTTGACCTCACATCTTCCTGCAGCCATGGTTCTATTTCTCTGTCTCTCACCATGGAAAAACGGATCTGTACAAACTGTCCTTTCTTGCTCACCTCTGTTTTCTCCTCAGCTGCTTTGCTTGACTTTGTAACTCTTAGAGAACTCTTTATCTGCTCATCTCAAGGTCACTTACAACCTCCATGTTAATGACTCTAATACATTCTTCTTTTTAAAATTCTCATCTTACGATAGCTGTTGGTAGCGTTTGATATAGTGGATCACTTTTTTCTATGAAAAGTTGTCTTCTTTTTGCTTCCATAGTACTACACGCTTCTATGGTTGCAATATCTCCTCTTATTCTCTAAGCAACCTTTGCAAGTTGGAATACTCAGGACTTGTTCCTGGGCCTGGGGTCACTTTTTTTCTATAAACTCTGCATCTAGTTGTTTTATTCTTTGCCTTTAATATTGCATATGTCAGTGGATGCCCTAGTTTATATCTCTAACCCAGACTGCTCTTCTGAGCTACTAGCTCACTTATACAACTACCTCTTGACATCTCAATTCATACATTCCTCAGTCTTCACATACTTAACGTGCCTAAAATTGACTTCTTGGATACCCTGCACTTCTTCCCACAAAAACTAACAAAATGAATCTTTCATTTCTATCTCATTAAGTGGCCCATCCATCTTTTCAGTTGCTTAATTCTGAAAGTCATTTTAATTTTTCCTTTGTTTTCCAAACAGCAATTTATCTTTATTATAAAGAAATTAGCCAATGCAGGAAATTAAATATAATAAATTAAGTGAAATTCCTCCTAATTCCCTAGGTGTCATTATTAACATTGAAGAAAATCATTTTAGACATCTTTTTATGCATATACAGACAGGATAGAAACAAATTATTTTTTAGATATGAAATCATAATATAGTTGCCACTTTACATGCTAACTGAATTTTATAGAAAAAGAAGGAAACCCTAGTGAGACTGAAGGAATTATTGAATTTCAAGTAACTTTTTTTTGTCACTTTGGGGGTTATTATTTTCCTGGGGATTCCTCTAAGGTTAAGAAAAAAGATTATGTAAAACATTTCCAGAGGTTTGAGCTTTATATTTCATTTTTAGACAGTATCAATTGACTCTGTACTATGAACGATATGGACATCAATGGTCCCATTGGCCTTCCCCTTCTCTTGTCCATATCTGTCATAGCAAAATATCTGAGTCTGGGTAACTTATAAAGTAAAAGGGATTATTTGGCATATGATTATGGTGGCTGGAGGATCCAAACACTATGGTGCCAGCATCCTGGCAAAAGCCACTATGCTGTGTCACAACATGGTGGAGAAGTTTATGTTGCCATAGCAAAGTACCTTAGGCTGGGTAACTTGTAGCGCCTTGGCTACATCACAACATGGTGGAGAAATGGAAAGGGAATATCCTATATATAGAAGTATTGATTACATGGCAAGCCAGGAAGCCAGAAGGATTCTGGGGCCAGACTCACTACTTTTTAAAAAGCCAGGGTCTTGTGGGAACTAAACAGGGTCTCCTGGAAACTGAGAGGTTCCCACAAGGAGCTACATTAATATCTTTTGAGGGTGGCATCCTCATTGACCTAGTTACCTTACTCAGGCCGCTCCTATTAAAGGTTCCACCACCTCAACACCAGCACACTAGAAGACAAGCTTCCAGCATATGAATCTTTGGAAGATACATCCAAACCATCGTCCAGCCATGTTATCTACCTGTATTAAGAGGCTAACCTGCCTCTACCAATCAGACTGTATCTTTCTCTCCACTCAGGAGGTAGATTAAGCTGATTTGAATTTCTCAAATTTTATAGATCACTGCAGAATAAGATTTGTAATTTTTTAATTTTCTCTATTTACTCAGCTAATGGTTATTGAACATTTTTGAGCTATGTTCTGTGTTAGATGTGGGGATCTAATGATTAAATCAGATGTGATCATTCTCTTTACCCTTATTTCCTAGTGAGGCATCAGATATTAAGACAATACAAGAATGTGAGGTAATCAGTGCAGAAAAGAAACACATTCTTATAAAGCCTCAGCATCCTTTTCCCATTTTGAATAACTGACAATTCTAGAAACCTTTGTGTGGCTTTTCATATTATAATCTCTAGCTTTCGTGAGTACATGATTTCTTACCCTTCATCAGTCTGAACTAATGCTCTGAGCAAGTTAGACTCCTTATCTCCCTCAAGCACAACATTTTTTATTGCCTTCGTACCTGTTTATTAAGTCTTGAATACTGCCTTTCACTTTTTTTTTGCCATCCTTCAAGGCAAGGCTTGAGCTATGAATTACTTATAGCCCATTCTGATCTTGACTTTTACCTGTATGTCCATTGCCTTTATGGTTATGCCCACAGATATAGTACATATTTTATTTCTCCTCTCTCGTTAAAACCTGAACTTCCCAAGGTAGTATTGTTTTCTTCTACATTCATGTCTATCACATTGCCAAATACTTCTTGGTTAACATTTATTTGCTCAATCTGTTGGTGGTTTAAAATAATTGCCTGGAAACTTTTGGTCCTAAGGCTTAGCAGTTTAAAAATTTCTTAACCATTTGTAGGGTTTAGAGGGATGTTAAACTTTTCCTAGGATATTTTATTTCAATGGAAAAACTGCATGTCTTGTGGGACATACAGAATTATAGCATTATTTAATATTAATAGTTTTTGCTATATCAAACTACAAATTAAGTTTTAGTTATAGGCTATAGAATTGCTTATTTTTAACAACTTAAATCTTGTGTAGTAATTCTTAATTAAATCCACATTCAAATTCAGTATGTTTTTAAAATGCTAATACAGTCCTCCTAAAACCTATTTTTTCTTGACTTCATTTGAAACTCTAATGTGGTCAATTTATTGTTAATTTTCTTCAAAACAAAACTGTAAAATTATACTTACAGAATAGCTTTCAAAATTAATTACTTGCTGTTTGCTATTAGTTTATACTTACCCACCAATAGTAAATTTTATGTATAGTATAATGAATAGTTTTATGCATAATTTGCTTCTTTGTAAAAATCTGACCTCTAAGATAACTTTCAAGGGAAAAGTAAATATTCATATTTGTTTTAGAAATAAATTCAGGTTAGAAATAGTTTGGTTATTTTAACAGGGACAAATGTAGTTAAGTATTAATGTTCCATTATAATAAGTCACCAAATTATTTATTCTCAGTAACCCAGTTGCTAACTAGATTTAAATCTGATTAACATTATTATTAAGAAATATTTTTAAGATTACCTTTTTCAGTCTTTTTTAAGATCAGAAATCCTGACTCCAGCCATCCAGTTTGGCTTTTGTATATACACGTATACACATTCATATACACATATATATCACATCCACTGATTCTTTTTATTCTTTATTAATGTGCAGAAAATAATGAAATGCTCTGTTACTGATATCACTGACTCATTTAAAATTCTTATTTAATCAAAGAACTCCTGTTTATATAGAATATAGAATATAGAATACTGAAAACAAAAGTAGACAACCATAGTCATTGCCCTACTTCTTAAAGAAAACCATGATTAATTTTGTGCATTTTTTTTGACCATTAGCTACAAATGTATATTTAGGCTGGGCGTGGTGGTACACACTTGTAATGCCAGTACTTGGGAGGCTGAGACTGGAGGACCCAGGTTCACGGCCAGCCTCAGCTACTTAGTGAGGCCCTCCTCAACTTAGTGAGACCCTGTTTCAAAATAAAGAATAATAAATAGGGCTGGGGGTGTAGCTCAGAGGTAGAATGCCCCTGGGTTCAATGCCCAGTACTGAAAAAAAAAAAAAAACAAAAAAACTCCCAAATGTATATTTAGGAAAAACCAGTGCTTTGAAGCAGTCTTTGACCTAAGTATTTCAAAGTACATTTTCATACTTGTAAATACTCATCTGCATTTGTTTTGCAACAAATCCTTAGTATTGGACTTACTAAGTAAAAGGACATTTTCAAACCTCATATACTTCTATCTACCCTCTTTTTGTGACTCATTTTATTGTATTTTACATTCAACCAACCTATTGAAATTTTGTTCATTCACTTGTTAATTCAGAAAATATTTATTGAATCTCTAGAGAGTGCCACATTTGTTAGATACTATCTTTTTTGTGGGTTTTTCAACTTTGTTTTTTTATTTTTTGGTCAGTCATTTTTGCTGATTCCTTCTCTTGCTCTATCTAGTTTTCCACTCGGAATTCTCTTCTAGAGTTGCATTCTCGGTCCTCTTTCCATTTTTTTCTACAGTGGCTTCAAAGATCAGCTCTTAACTAACTGTATCTGTATATCTATCCTAAGCATTTCTTTAAGCTTAATTGAAAATTTTATTGGACGTTCAGATCTGTATACTATGTAAATTCATGAAACTCATTATACTCCCAAACCATACTGTGTATTTAGAAAAGCTCAAACTAACCTCCAGCTGAGGGGGATCGAGAGCATTTCTGAAGCTAAGATCCGAATTTGGTGCATGGAGCAAATGAGTAGGCTCCCTTTCACCCCCCCTTAGTCTTTGTGGCTCGCACAGATTTTAGTGACAAATGTACTCTACTCCCTCTCTTCCCAGAAGTGGTTATATGTGTATTGAGAACTCCAGCTCCAGACCTGAGTGTGTGGTTAGTGTGTATGTGGGTGGTGTTTGTGTAATTCATGTCTTTTTTTTTTTTTTGATCAGCAGACAAGGGATTGGGCTTTGCATTTCCACTTGTTTGTGTGTGCTGATCATAAGGAAAGCATTTGTATTAAAGGAATGAAATGTGTTTGGTTAAATAGGATATATATGTGCACCAGGTGTGGTTATATGTAATATACATACAAATATGAATGTAAATACACACATTATATTTGATTAGAGTTTGTAAAAGTATAGTTTATAGAATTTATTATGATATATACATAGAAAGATTTAGATTTTTAGTAGAAATGAAGTATATTTCTTCTCTGAATACATTGAATTAACGCTAGGAGAAAATGGCAAGAGAAAGTGAAGGGGTTTGTGACTGTAGGAATGAGATAAGCTAAGAACATGTTTGGAATTCCTTTTGTAGAGAAGACAGATGGCTAACACCTAACTGTACAGAACCACTCAATTTACACTGGATAAATACCTGCCTTTTCACATTAATGATATGATAATATTTTAAAAGCAACATGTAACATTTATGGTAATGAGGAGTAGAGAGTTATCATTCCTCTGGTGAGATTCAATTTGGGTTATTTATAAACTTTCAGGGATTCATCATATTCAAAACACATTACAAAACAAGTGAAATCTTATTTTAGAGTTTATTCAAATTGATTAAATAAACATTTCTCATTAAGGAGATACTGATTTTATTTCCAGTAATGAATTGGAGGGAATGGGAAGGGGGAAGGGAAGAAAAAGAAAGGGAAGGGAGGGGAGAGGGGGAAGGAGCAGAAGAGAAGGGAGGAAGAGGGAAGGAGAGTGGGAAAAAGAAGAAAAGGGTAATAGGAGAGAGAGAGAGAGAGAGAGAGAGAGGGAGAGAGAGAGAGAGAGAGAGAGAGAGAGAGAGAGAGAGAGAGAGAGAGAGAGAGGGAGAGAGAGAGAGAGACGGACGTGTGTGGGTGGGTAGATGTGTGTATGGAATAGAGTGTATTGGGCCAGAAGAAAGATAAACAAATTATGTCGTGTGTGGTATTTCAAATTCAATTCTTTGAAGAAAGGTAAAATGCCTGTTTCCACACTGGATTGAGAGGCTTCCTTTGCATCTAAGGCAAAACTGTGTCTGTGTGCTCTTTACTTGATAGCTGGGCATGAATAGCTGGTGCTTATTTCTTAGCATACTGCCTCACCTGGGTTATCACGGGCTCCTCGAGTTAGCACTGACGGGAGCTTTGCAGTGGCTCACAGCATGGTTTGCCTCATGCCCTGACCACAGACAACAGGAGCAATCCATTCCTGGGCTGTTCTTTTTATTCTGACTTGGCTATGTTATTGGTGCATACTTCTTATGTTATTGGTGCATACTCAGTGATATATTGATATCGCCTGGTGGACTCTTGACATGCTGTGCAGCTGGGTGTTAGTATGATGGTAAATTGGATGCTTATGTATTACTTGGGGCTATAGAATGGAATATGTTAAGAGCACTTGCTCTCATGCACAAGAATCCCTTAACAAGTATATTTATCATATACATTTATAACAAACAGTTATATCATAAAAGGTCATAGGGTTGAGATTATGAGTATTAATATCATATTTTATATTATGTATCAACATATTATTTTTTTATCAGAACCCAATTAGAGTCACTCTTTAAGTCTTAATATTTTTATGGAAATCCTTCAAGTCTAAGGAGTCTGAACTGATCCTGGATATAGTTCTTTGCCCTAAAGTTCTGACTGAGTATACTTAAATTTCTTCCTGAGAATATTTCCATTTCGTTAAGTCTAATTTCCTCTGGCTAAACCTCAGTCCTTTACCCAGGAGGAATTTTATTTCAGGTTTCTAATGTAAACAAGATAAACTCATTTGAGATAGCAAATTGACATGTGTTTCTCTTTCTCTTTAAAATTACTTCTTTTTCCAAAGTGTTTTTCTTTCATGACAAAAATTAAACTGTATTCTATTTCATTGTATTAGAGATAAAATTTTGTAAGGAGAAAAGAACTTTTAAAAAACATATTTTAGAGCTTAGAAGACAAACATACTTGTTTTTCTTTTATTTAGTTGAACAAAAGCAAAGAACTGAAAAAGGTCCAGATTTTGTGTGGCTTAAATTTACCTCCCACTTCCAGCACAGAGTCTATATTTCTCTTTTTGACAGAGCGGCTAGAGAAGGTATTAATTCATGGTCTATATGACATCTACCAAACACTATTTTAAATTTATTTTTATTAAAGTAATAAATGCACTTAGTTTAAAAAGTCAAATAGTAGGGGAAAGCTTTTAGGAATGAAGAGTAATCCTCTACCATCTTATACACGCCTAAGTGCCATTCCTCTGAAGTTGCCATTTTTGACTCATTGAATTTGTTTCTTTTGATATTTATTTCTAGATGTTTAAATAACATGTTTATCCTACTGTCTTGATTTTTAAACTCTAGGCTTTCACCTCTTATCTTTAGAGACTTAAAAACTTAGGATTTAGATTCCCTCTGCCCTCCTCCTTCTATCTGCTGCATGTTTTCATCACAATCGTGATTAAATCACAATTGAAAAGTTACTTTATATCTATATAAATATTATTCATTGAGGAGTCAAGTAATATGACTATATATTCTTTTCCCTAAAACTGTTTTTCCTTGAGTTAACAATTGCATGACTTTTTACAGTTGTTTTATTGTCTATGTATCTAGTAATAATGTCTCCCTAGACTTTCCTAAAAAGTATACACGGTTACTTCTGCTACTAAGTAACACTTAAATAATGCTTATTATATTCCAGGTACTTGTATTGGTTTCACACTTAAGTCACATAATTGCAGAAGAGCCCTGTGAAGTAGTTTTTATTATCTCCATGTCTTATTTACAAATGCCTCAAGTATGGCACAGAGAAGTTAAACCGTTCCCTTAAGATGACATGACTAGTCATCAGTTTAGCTGGTATATTTGTGTCCGGATTGCCTGATTCCAGAGAATGTAATGCCTAACCCATCCATTATATTTCCTTAAAACAGTAAGGTACACGTAGGTGCTTTACAACCATTCTTTCCAGTTATGTTTTATAATTGTAAGGTTTTTATATTCTTGACGACAGAGTTTATATCTTACTCATATTTCTAAATAGATACAATGGCCCTGGGTTCAATCCCCAGAACCAAAAATAAAATGTTTTTTCTTTATGTATGATAAGATGAAACATTGAGCCAAGGATTTAAGGATCGAATCTGTGAGGTTTTCCAAAAATTAAATACCTGTATTCAGGTTGTGTTGCTTTCTGCCACAATCCCAAATGATTTGTTGGAAGTGACCAGAAAATTCATGAGAGATCCAATTCAAATTCTGGTGAAGGAAGACTTGATCCTTGAAGGAATCAATCAGTTTTATATTAATTTTGAAAGTAATGGAAGTTAGGCACACTTTGTGACTTGTAGAAGACACTGACCATGGAGGCTGAGAGGAGGATCACAGGTTTGCAGCCAGCCTCAGCTACTTTTGAGGCCCTCCGCAACTTAGTGAGACCCTGTTTCAAAATAAAGAATAAAAAATAGGGCTGGGGGTGGAGCTCGGAGGTAGAATGCCCCTGGGTTCAATCTCCAGTACTGTGAAAAAGAAAAAAAGAAGACACTGACCATTATGCAGGCTGCTATTTTCCCAAAACAAGGTGTGAGGTGGACTGACTCACTGAGAAATGCACTCCAGGGATTTTATAGTTTCTGCCCTGCATGGTGACATGGTCCAGAAGGAGAGATGTTATTATGAGGGAATTTTGATGAGGGTCAAGTCATGTTCTAATCTCTACTGACTTGATGGCACGTGGTATTGTATGCAACAAGTGTCTTTGGTTATAAACTATGATCTATCTACCACTCATGAAAGCTACATTCACAGTAGTTGATAGCAGCAACTGATGATAAGATGGTGCTCAGAAATGGCGTTGTTGTTATTGAGGATGTGGAATCATAAGTAAAATAGCACATTGAAAAAAGAGCAAGTTGGTATTTAACCACAACAAAAAAGTTAAATGTTATTCACAAAAAATTCTAAGATACATTGTTACTGTATTCCTTTTCCTTCCCAAATTTATTTTTCTTGAGTTAATAAGACATACTTCCATTTGCTTAGTTTTTCCACATAAGTAATTAATCTCAAGACTGTTTTATAAAAATATACTAATGCCTAATACTTAAACAGTGCTTATTGTTGCCAGGACTGTTCTGAGAAATTTAAATATTTTGAGTCATTTAAACCTCAGAGAACTAAAGTTTTAAACTATAGTAACAGCAAAAACATTCTGTCATCTAATACAGTATAATTTCCCTCCAACAAATAAAAATGTCCTCGTTCTCTTCCAATCAGTGTTTGGCGATTTTCATTCTTTGTTAGTTCATTTACAACTGCATCTTCATATACTGTAGCCTGTAGTCCAAATTACAAAATCAATACCCTATATAAAACAGGGGAAATAGAGATAGAAGAAAAAGAAAAGTGGTTGCTCTATAAATGTTTACTTAACAGAGGAAGGTTGAAAATGTGGTTAACTAGTACAGTTCCTATCTACAAGTGTATGTGAGGCTTTAGCTGGTATTTATAACTTCCTTTACTATACTACTCATTCTATTTGTGCTTGCTACTCAAATAGCCTCAGCTGGTTAGGGTTTTTTTTATCTTGTCTATTTCAAGCTTTAGTTCTCTGTCTAAAGCATTATTCCTATGGTTCTTGAGCTCTTAGTGTTCTTGTCTGTATTGAGTTGCATTATCTTTCCATTATGTTTAACACTAGCCACAGCATTACTGCTTGTTGTAGGGGATCCTCTGGACACAGGCTTTATTTCATGTGCCTTCCTTGCAGAGCAGCTCTCTTGTTTTCATTGATAATCATGGTCATTCCCTCTAGCTGACACACTGACTTTATTCTGCTTATTGGATCAGGGATATGAGGAGCCTCAAAAGGCTAGAGGAAAGTTTAATTTTTCGATTCTGGTAGCAGCATTTTATTTTAGAATAACATCTCAAAACCATCAACCCCTTTTACTCCATGTTGAGGCATCAGAAGATCAAAGAAAATAATTTCCACTTCTACCCTTTATTTCATAGACCTGGATATTACAATGATAAGAGTAATAATGTCTTATATTGGCTTCTATTTTGGGCATCTTTTAGAATAGCACCTCAATATTACAAGGTGTTACATCTCATATGCCTCCATCCTGAATTTGCAACATGCCATTCCAATAATTTTTCAGATTAGCAGCTTCTCAGAAGTAGGGTACATCATAAGTAAACACTGCATTTTTGCAAAGTGCTTTCCTTCTCTTGTTAAATTAGTTTCTTGAGCAGAAGCAGTATTTTATGGATGCCATGACCTTGAGTAAGGCAAAAGTGAGTCCACAGGTAGTAAAATAGACTTTCATAGAGAAGCATGGTGGCCAAACATATCAATTTCTGTGTCTCGAGTAAGAAGGCACTTAATGTAATCAGCCTGCCAGGAGGCAGCTGGTTGTTTTCCACATTATGTACCATATCTTGAGTCCAGTACTAGCCTCCACTTGTGGCAATCTCATTAGTAGCTATAGTCATATCATCTGTGATGAGGGAACTCATGGTGTTCAATTCACTGATAGTTCCTTTGCAAATATAGCAACCAGTTAGATATTGTGCACTGTCTGATTTTCTAAAACATAGTTATATGTTCAGAGTAGCAACCAGCTCTCAAGTGAAAGTAGCCCTTGTAAGATAAACTTAAGTAGGCCCCGAGAACACAAATAAATTGTATGAACATGACTGCCATTCATAATAAACATTCATGGCTCATGGGAAATTTTCTCTAAATAGGTGGCTAAGGATGAAAAAAAATCTTAACCTGGTTTGTAGATGGTACTCTATAATATACCAATACATGATAGAATTGGATTATTATAGCTTTGTGGCTTTAAAAGAGGGAAAGTCTTGAAATACGAAATACCATGTCTACTCATGCACTTTGTCTGGAAGGAGGTAAGACTTCAGGTATTGATTTATATAGTTTTATGGACCATGACTAGTGGTCAGGCTAGATGGTTAGGGGCTCAGAATAAGAAAGATTAGATAATTCGTTTAAGAAGAATGGTAGAAAAAGCATATAGATGGTCCTGTGAGAATAAAGTCAAATAATTTTGACTCAGGTGAATGCTCTCTAAAGGGCTCCATACTTCCACAAAGGATGCAAAATAATCTCTTTTTTTGATGGGTCAGCCTCTTTCTTCAGCTTCTCTTGTGTTTGCTCAAATGGAATTGTGAGCAAAGTGGCTACAACAGTAGGAGTTTGAAATCATTTTTATTAAAAAAGATCACAAAATATGAACAATTTTTTTGCAAAGGGAACATGAATTTACTCTAAAATTCTAGGAGTTTATGTGCAGTTCTTGTGTTTTGCCTTCCCTAAAGCTCCTGTAGTATCCCGTGTGCCACAGACACATTGACCAGCATTGAAATTTGCTGGCCCACATGACAGACCTTCTTAGTTTGGTTCTTGCCTAAGTTTTAGGTCTTATTTTTGTTTTGGGTCATGCTCCAAACTGAGAGTTGGAAAGTAGTTCAGAATAGTACATTCATATAACGTAGATATTGCTTCCAAAATTGAAAGAGGCTAAAATCATGACATGCCATTTTCTTCGTGGTAGTGTAAAATTTAGCAATTTATAATGCATTGTACTGGTGATATGTCAATATTTCCGGCCACTAGCATTTGGAGACTTTACTGAAATAGCAAGTCTTTCATTTTTTAGAAAATACATTTATTGGTACACTGTAATCTCACATCATTGTGTAGTTCATAGTGATAGGGATATACATGCACACAGTACTTGGTTAGCCCCACAGTACTTGGTTAGCCCCCCCCCCCCCCCGGATCCTTCCCCTTCCCCATATGCGATTTTGAGATTGGCACTAGTAATTTCACATATGTACATAACTTCAGTGACAGTGTTTCTCTCATAGACTCTCATACCCACCATGCTACCCTCCTCTAGACCCTTTCCATTTCTCCATTGGGGTGTCTCCTCCATTATCTGAAGTACCTCCTGTATCCTGATTACTCCTTAGCTTCCACATATGAGAGGAAACATACAACTCTTCACTTTCTGTGACTGGCTAATCTCACATAACATATTTTCCAGGTCCATCCATTTTCTTGTAAATGACATAATTTTGTTCTTTATTGCTGAGTAGAATTCCATTGTGTGGATATCCCATAATTTTGTAATCCATTCTTTTGTTGATGGACACCTGGGTTGGTTCCATGATTTGGCTATTGTGAATTGTGCTGCTATAAACATGGATATGCATGTACCACTATAATATTCTGATTTTGGTCCTTTTGGAAAGATACCCCAGAGTGGTATAGCTGGATCATATTGTGGATCCATTACCAGTTTTCTGAGAGATCGCTACACTGATCTCCATAGTGGCTGTACTAATTCACAATCCCACCAACAATGTATGAGTTCCTATTTTCCCACATCCTCATCAGCATTTATTATTGTTTGACGTTTTGATGATTGCCATTCTAATTGGGGTTAGATGGAATCTCAGTATAGTTTTGATTTGCATCTCCCTGATTGCTAATGATGAGCATTTTTTACATATATTTGTTGGCCATTTGTATTTCTTCTTTTGTGAAGTGTCTATTAAGTTCAATTGCCCATTTCTCAATTGGGTTATTATTGGTTATTGGTTAGTCCTCTATCAGAGTAGTATCCGTCAGAGATCTGCTCCCATTCTGTCTGGCTCTCTCTTTAGACTATTGATGGTTTCCTTTGCTGAACAGAAACTTTTTAATTTAATACCATCCCATTTATTAATTCTTGGTTTAATTTCCTAAGCTTTGGGGGTCTTATTGAGGAAGTTTCTTCTAATGCCTATGTGTTGGAGTGTTGGTCCAATGCCATCCTCTAATAATTTCAAAGTCTCCGGTCTAAGTTCCAGATCTTTGATCTATTTTAATTTGGCTCTTGTGCAGGGAGAGAGATATGGGTTGAATTTCATTGTTCTACAAATGGATAACCAGTTTTCCCGACACTATTTGTTGAAAAAAGCCTTTCATTTTGTATAGGTCACTCATCTTCTGGCATACCCTTGACTTAGTAGAACAGCTAGAGTACCAGCTACTTCCTGCTCTCACAGGTCCAGTTAATATTGTATCATCAATAGAGTAGTTTTTCATAATGACTTCTCAAATGGCAAGACAATCAAGTCTGCCTTGGACTAAATTTTGATAAAACGACAAAGGTATATTGCTGTTCATGCTAGAGGAAAGCACATTGCTCCTGGTATTCACATTGACCAAGTCAGCAGTATCTTACCAGGTATAGTGGCTATATTGATTCACTCTTGTTAAAGAGATCTTATCTTAATGATTGATATCTTTTCTCACACACAATAAACAGATACACTATAATTTGGTTTAGGGAAACAAGAACTCTAAGGCAGATTGACCAGTATTTCCAATTTCTTTGGTCTATATGGGAAGTTTGTTCACTGAAGCACACAGTCTATAATGGCTGTATTTAGTATTTCAGAGCATTTTTTTTTGTGGTACTGGGGATTAAACCCAGGGGAGTTCTACCTTCAAGGTACACCTCTGGCCCTTTTTAAATTTTTTTTATTTTGGAGCACAGTCTCACTAAGTTACTGAAGGTCTCACTGAGTTGCTAGAACTTATTGTAAACTATAACCCTCTTGTTTTAGCCTCCCAACTACTAGGGTATAATTAGAGCTTGCTAGAGTAACAGAACCCACAGGATGTATATGGTAAAAGGGGATTTATCAGATCAGTTTACAGTCCAAAGCAGTGTAGTCCCAAGTGGCTGCCTGCACTCAGAGAGCTGGAGGAAGCAGCAGCTGGTCTAGTGGTCCAAGATCTGGAGTCTCAGAATAGGAGCTACCTATAATGCAGTCCCAGTTCAAGATGGAAAGGCCAGGGAACTCTCTGGACAAACGTTGGTGAAAGTCCAATTTGAAGAGCTAAAGGGGCTGAAGGCTGATATCCTAGGGGAAAGCAGACACACTTCTTTCAGGAGGGACTATACACTCCTCTGCCTCCTCCTTTCTTTCATCCAGGTTCCCAGCTTATCAGACAGTGCTGCCCACATTCAGGGTGGAAATTCCCCTCCAGTCTACCTTTCAATCATCTCACTAACACACCCAATGTCACATAATATTAGGTGCTTTATAGCCAGTCAAGTTGACAATCTAGATTAATCATCACCTGGGGTTACAGATGTGGTCCACCATGCCTGGCATTTCAGAGCATTTTGATGGAAACAATAAAAATATGAGTAGTTTTCTACTGTTAAATCCTGTGTCTGTCCATTGATATCTTGTATTTTTTTTCTACCTTTCTGTTGGATACAAACATAGTTCATAAATTGTGACCATTTTATTTATGGAATATATTTTAGGGATTTCTGTATTTCTTTATGGAAGGATTTATTCACTTTGACAACTGGGGAACAGAAGATATAATGACGGAAAGATTTATTTGAACGCTAGAGATTATGCTGTCTACTGCACCATGTCTAATAGAGATGAGAACTTGACCTTCAGTGCCCAGGGTCATATGAGAAAGCCATTGCTGGATGTTATCAATAAACCTAATTCAAATGAACTAAGACAGTTGACTGGATATCTCCACAGGTGTACAAATGCTTTCCAAGCGTAGTTAAAAGGGTTTGGATCCCTCTACTTTTAGTCACCTGTCATGCTTCTAAAAGCTTTGCTATAGGCAAACAAACTCCTTAATTCTCTTTCACCTTCAGAAAGCAAACCATATCCTTAAGAATACTAGACTGTTTGGGTTCCTGGGAACCATAAGATTATAATAGTGGACTAATATTTGCACTTTGCTTAGCATTGTATAAAATAGGGAATAAATCAACAACTAAGGTCTTTGACTACTGTCTGTCTTTTGGTATATAGAAACTTATCTTGATAAAAGTACCCTAATAAGGCCTAGCCTAGGGGTTTTTTGTGGGGTAATCTGCTTCCAACTATATCACATACATGTGTGCATACTTTCCTAAAACATATATTCTTAATTTACTATTGGTATATTTACATAAATTCACTTTAATTGGTTTTTGGTACTTTATCTTTTTTCATTAGAAAATTTGAAAATATACCATTAAAACTTTTATCTAGTTTACCAGTAAATTTGAATTTAACCTGGAAAATTGTTGAATTTCTTTGGACTACTTCTTAATGTACCTAGTTTGCTTTATATGTGAAATAGCATCTGTTTTTTTTATAAATTTGGGAAATTTGGACTAGGATTAACAAAATTAAATCTGACAATTTGTTGCTTGCAAACATATAAGTTTTGAGTCATGTTTTTTGGCATTCTTTAGATTTTAAAATATGTAGATATATATAAATATAAAAATATTAAAATAATCTGTATACTTCTATTCACTTTGTAAACCTAGATTTAATATTATAATTGGGCAGAAATAAAATTCTTTTACTTACGTGCTTATTCCTTCTAGGTTTAGTTTAGCTGCTGGTATACACAAATATGCTGGTATAATTAGAGAGCCCTTAAGATCTGTTTATTAGATGATTACATAATTGAGTAGCAAATGGCATTAGTTAATGTTAAATCTTACCAGAATCTTTATTCATAACATTATACATTCTTTTATTAGTATTCCAATTTTGTTCATTTGTTGCATACATATTTATCTAATATATATATATATATACTTTCTCTTATTAACCACCCTAGCATAACACTTAAATTTTTAATGAAATATTAAAACATATAGATTACATAAAATATTAACATGCGGCTTAACAAATTGTTGTAAAATAGTGCCCATGTAATCTTTTCTTTTTTTTTTTTTTTTTGCGGTACCGGGGATTGAACGCAGGGGCGTTCTACCTCCGCGCTACACCCCCGGCCCTATTTTTTATGCTTTATTTTTGAAACTGGGTCTCACGAAGTTTTGGAGGACTTCACTAGGGAGAAAGAGAGAGAGAGAGAGAGATGAGAAAGAGAGAGAGAGAGAGAGAGAGAGAGAGATAGATCACGCGCGTGTGCATGTGCGCTGAGATTGGCCGCGAACCCGGATCCTCCGGTCTCCGTCTCCCAAAGTACTGGGATTACAAGCGTGCGCCACCACGCCCGGCTTCCCGTGTAATCTTAATCTGAGAAAAAGAAAATTTATTGGCACTGTGTCATTTGGTCATGACATCCTTTCTTTGCCTTAATGATAACAAGTATTCTGATATTTTTGTGATTTAGTTTTTAGTTTACTTTATATTTTTGCTATCTAGACATATATTTCTAAACATATTTTAATTTTGCTTCTTTGTGAACTTTATACTATTGGTAGCATAGATTATATAGCCTTCTATGTCTGACCTTTTAATATAGCATTATGTTAAGAGTTGTTGATGTTACATGTATTTGTAACCCATTTTAATATCATATAATATTCCATCATATTAATGTGCCATGTTTCATTTATGTATTATGCTGTTAAGTGGACGTTTGAGTTTTTTCCAGTTTTGGCTATTGTAAACAACTCTGATGGCATGTCTAACATTAGATACATATTTTTTTCAATGCATATATACATAATTCTTTAGCATGTTATGAAACAAACATCTACTTATACAAAGGTCTTTCTGATCTATTCAACTAGATTTCCATTTATCCTTGTCCAAATATCACATTGTTTTAATTATAAGAGTTTTATAATAAGTTAGAATAACTGACAGAGCAATTTCTTCTACTTTGTTCTTTTTCAGAAATATCTCGGCTACTTTTAGAACTTTCCTTTCCACATAAATTTTAGGATTAGCCTGTCACACAGACCACCCCACTGGGATTTTAATTATAACTATATTGAATCTGCAGATCAACATTGGGTGGACTGATGTCTTTGTAATACTGAATTTTCCAATCTGTAAACATAGTATATATCTCCATTTAATTAGGTAGTTTAATTACTCTCATTAAAATTTTCTCGCTTCCCCCATAGAGGACTTATTTATCTTTTATTGATTTGATTTTGTTGGCCTCGTACTATGCTCTGCAGTATGTCTTACAGTGTGTGACACTGTCACTGAGTGGTTCAGAGCAGACTCAGGAACTGCTTTGTTTTTTTTTTTTTTCTTTTTTTTGCGGTACCAGGGATTGAACCCAGGGGCGTTCTACCTCCTCGCTACTTCCCCGGCCCTATTTTTTTATGCTTTATTTTGAAACCGGGTCTCACGAAGTTGCGGAGGGCCTCACTAGGTAGAGAGAGAGAGAGAGAGAGAGCTGAGGCTGGCCACGAACCCCAATCCTCCGGTCTCCACCTCCCAAAGTACTGGGATTACAAGCGTGCGCCACCATGCCTGGCACTCAGGAACTGCTTTGTAAGAGTGGCCTGTAATGTCTCTGTGCCCCTATTTCCTTATATGTTAAATATTAGCAGTAAGTATGCCTTAAAGAGTTAATGTGAGACTAAATATATCTCTCCCAAATTTAGAACATGGTAAGCACCTGTTAGAAATAGGTATCTATTTTGTTCTTCTTTATTGCTGAGTAGAATTCCATTGTGTGTATTTCCCATAATTTTGTAATCCATTCATCTGTTGATGGACATCTAGGTTGGTTCCATAATTTATCCACTGTGAATTGTGCTGCTATGAACATGGGTATGCATATATTACTGTTGTTTTCTAGTTTCAATCCCTTTGGTATGATACCCAGTAGTGGAATAGCCGGATCATATGGTGGATCCATTCCCAGTTTTCTGAGGAATCTCCACACTGATCTCCACAGTGGCTGAACTAGTTTGCAATCCCACCAACAGTGTAGAAGAGTCCCAATTTCCCCACATCCTCGCCAACATTTGTTGTTGTTTGACTTCTTAATGCTTGCCATTCTAATTGGGGTCAGATGAAATCTTAGAGTAGTTTTGA
>PVJS01040521.1:0-18400 GCA_004027185.1 Glis glis
TGTGTGTGTGTGTGTGTGTGTGTGTGTATGCGCTCCGGTCTCAGAGAAGAAGGGTGGGAAGGGATGAGAAGTCTCGTGTGCTGCTCCCGGAGGCTGACGGCATGTGTGTGTGTGTGTGTGTGTGTGTGCGTGCGTGTGTGTGTTGGGAAGATCTGAAATGTAATTGCTTTCAGCAGAAGGCAGCCTGGCTGTGTAATTAAGCCGCGGGGGCTGTCGACTCCCCGGGTTTAAGTAATTTCATGTGCATTTGGTGATTATGTCCCTCCGCTCAGGGGAAAGAGCTGCTTCTATTACCACGTATAAAATGGTTCCCAGACCAGGAGGCCGAGCCACATTCCCTCCTGCCTGGGTTTGGCTGCCCGGGAAGGCCGGGCTTCTGGCCGGTGCTGGGGAGGAAGAAGAGGAGCCGCCCCTGGGACCTGCTGCCACCCCACCACCCCCGTGCAGTGTCACGTGTGTCTGTGCTGGCCGGTCCAGCGCACTCTTCGTCATCTGAGGACACATGGATGAGCCAAAGGCAATATTTTCTTTGCTGGAGACACGCGTGTCCCTGATCTTTGAGCCACCTCTGCCCCGTTAGGACTAATAAAAACGATCCGAATGTCCCGATGACCTCAAGCCGTCGGATCGAGATGGAGACTTTGCACCAGGAGGCTGCAGCCGGCGACTCTTGCAGGGTGACGAGCCGCGTCCCTTCTGCCCACCAAGCCGCAGAGAGGACAACGGGCCAGTTCCAGGAGGGACCCAGTGGGGGACAGTGTGAACTGGAATTCTGTCCCTTTATAGCCTGAAGCAAAAGTTTGACACACGTTTCAGAACTTTTTTAAAGCGTTTTGAAAAATGATTCCCTATTGCCACTTTTTGTTTGACTTGGGCTGTGTGGCCTCAGGCAAATTAATTAAATACTCTGTGCTGCTTTTTAAAATGCATAGAAAGTAGAGATACTAATAATGATAATAAGGGCCCCTCCCTCCTCTGGGAGGGTCATGGGATGGAATGAGGCTGCTGGGGACAAGGTCTGGAATAGTCTGCACTCGGCTCACCGGTCCCCCGATTGTCACCATCAGCCCTGGAGGAATGTGGATGCCCGTGCAGACATAGCGTCTTGCTGAGGGCTGTGACCTTCAGCGCAGGGACGGTGTTTCTTGGTCTGGCACGTGAGGTCGGTGCAGACCTCTTGCTCTGGGACCCTGGCTGTCCTTTGGGCACTTGGAAAGATTGCTCCCCAAAGCAAGAACTTTGGGGAGCAAAATTGGAATGTGGCTCCTGGTTTCTGGTCCCAGTTCCGTGGCTCCCTGGCTGTGTTGCCGTGAGCAGACCGCTTGACCTTTCTGGGCTGTGCCTTTTGCGACCCCACAGGACTCCTCTCATCCGTCAGGGGGACTGTGGCGTTGGTGGAATATTTCCCAGCAGGTTTACAGTTTGCGCCGGGGCAGCCGGCTAGAAGTCCATTTAAGAGAAGGAAGGGGGCTGTGGTGTTCGGTGGTTAGAGGGGCGTTGGCGTCTGGCATCCCAGTCTGATGGCCTCAGCTGAGTGGCTGTGTGGCCTTGGGAATCACTTTCCGTCTCTGGGCAGAGCCGGGTAAGCAGCCACATGGAGTTGCCCGAGGAGGACAGCGACGGTGCAGATACTTCAAGGGTCGCCGGGGTGAGGATGTCGCTGCGGAGCTGAGGGTGACGGGTGTGTGTGTGGGATCCAGGCTTGCCGGAGCCCCGAGCCACAGAGGCGCTGCGTGCCATCCAGCCCGGACACTGGGGTCCCGCCCTCTGATAGACACAGGGCCACAGGGGTTCTCTCTCTCTCTCTCTCTCTCTCTCGTTACTTTGGAAAGTTGTATTTTTAAAGGAATTTCTCCATTTTATCTCACGTGTTGAATTTATTGACATAAATCTGTTCATGACATTTTCCTACGGTCTTTTTTTAACACCATGGGATCTCTAGGGATGTCTCATTCCTAATCCTTGTTCTGGGTCCCTTGGCTGTCTTTCGGGTACCTGGAGAGATGGCGCTCCAGAGCAAGAACTCTACGGTCAGAAGGATCAGCAATTTTTGTTTCTTTATTTTTCTTGATCCCTGGCAAAGAAACCACTATTTATTTAATATTTATTTATTTACTTATTTATTTATGGTACTGGGGATTGAACCCAGGGGCATTCTACCTCTGAGCTACACCCCCAGCCCTATTTTAGTTTTCATTTGGAAACAGGGTCTCACTAAGTTGCTGAGAGCCTCGCTAAGTTGCCAAGGCTGGCTATGAACCCGCGATCCTCCTGTCTCAGCCTCCCAAGTACTGGGATTCTAGGTGCGCCACCATGCCTGGCTCTCTTATTTTCTGCCCTTGCTTTCTGCTCTTAATCTTTATTATTTCATTCTTCTGCTTATATTTTACTTATTTTTCTTTTTCTAGCTTCCTAATGTGACTCTTTAGAGCATTAACTTAAAAGTTTTTCCATTACTAACATAATGTTACAACTCTAAATTTCTAAGGAGTACTTTAGCTGGGTATCACAAATTATTAACATGTTATACTTCTGCTGCCATTCGTTTTAAAATTATTTTGCCTCTCTTATTTTCTTCTGTGAACTGAGGGCTATTTAGAAGCATATTCCTTAATTTCCAACTATTTGGGGGATTTTTCCAGATATCAGGTTATTGATTTCTAACTTAATTCCATTGTAACCAGAGAACATATTCTGTGAGCTCTGTCCTCTCCAGTATATGATACTGATTTATGTTCTGTCTTGGCAAAGGTTTCATTTGTACTAAAAAAGAATGAGTAATCTATCCTTGTTGAGTGAATATTCCATAAATGAATTTAGTCAAGGTGGTTGAGAACTTTTTTTTTTTGGTGGTGGTGGTGGTGGTAGTACTGGGGATTGAACCCAGGGGCATTCTAGCCTTGAGCTCTACCCCCAGCCCAATTTTATTTCATTTTATTTTTTTATTGTGAAACAGGTCTAGTTACTGAGGCTGACCTCAAAACTGCGATCCTCCATTCTCAGCCTCTCCAGTCCTGGGATTACAGGCATGCGCCACCACACCTGTCTTCAAATCTTTTATGTTTATTTATTTGATTACTTATTCTATTACTAAGAGTGGGAGTTTAAAAAATCTCCAGTTATGATTGTGTATTTCTTTGTTTCTTCTTTTTTTATACCATAAAACTTTGCCTCATGATATTTTGAAGTTCTGTTTTCAGATATATACACATTTTTCTTATTTACATAGGTTAATATATGCGTGTATATAGGTTGACTATCCCTTACCCAAAATGCTTCGTACCAGAGTGTTTTGGATTTCAGCCTTCCGGATTTTGGAATATTTGCATATTCATAATGAGATCTCTTGGGGATGGACCCACGACTGAATAAAACCTTCGTTTCTGTTTTATATGCACCTTATACATGTACCCGGAAGGTAATTTGTAGTATATTTTTGCAAACTTGTGTTTTGACTTCAATCCCTTCCGTGAGGTCAAGTGTGGGTGTTTTTTTTTATACGTTTTTATTGGTGCATTGTAGTCTCACATCACAATGAGTATCAGTTTGGTGTTAACATACATGCACACAGCTCTTGGTGTCCCTCCCCCCCGGCTCCCCACCACATGTAGCACTGAGAATGATGTTGGTATAATCTCATATTTATACATTGTTTATGATAGTAATTCCATAGATTCACTTCTTTTTTGCACTTCCCCTTCTCTTGTACCCCTTCCCTTGCACTACTGAGGGTTCTCTGTTGTCATTGGAGTCCCTTTTGTGCCCCCACTACTCCCCAGGTTGTGCATATTAATGAAAACGTATGTCCCTTCTTTTTTTGTGATTGGCTAATCTCACTTAACATAATGTTCTCCAGATCTTTCCATTTTCTTGCGAATGCTGTTATTTTGTTCTTCTTTATTGCTGAGTAGAATTCCAGTGTGTGTATTTCCCATAATTTTGTAATCCATTCATCTGTTGATGTACATCTAGGTTGGTTCCATAATTTGGCCACTGTGAATTGTGCTGCTATGAACATGGGTATGCATATATTACCATTGTTTTCTAGTTTCAATCCCTTTGGTATGATACCCAGTCGTGGTATAGCCGGATCATATGGTAGATCCATTCCCAGTTTTCTGAGGAATCTCCAAGGTGTGGGTGTTTTTTACTTGTGACATCATATTGTTGCTCAAAGTTTTGGATTTTGGAGCATTTTGGATTAGGGATATCCAACCCGTATATACATATTTATTAAGTATAATATATGCAATATAGCATATGTGTCTACTGTGTATATGTATATAATATATAACTGTGTGTATATTATACACACACTCCCATCTGCTCAGTTCTTAGCATCTCCTCTTCCCTTCCCGCCTTTCTAGATAACTACTTTTCTTCTTCCAGAGTTTCTTTGTGCTCATAAAATAAAATACAAATATATAAAAGGCTATTCTCCCTTCACCAAAGTTAGCACATTGTATGAACTCTTTGGCAAGTTGACTTTGCCCTTAACAATAGGATATATTTCTCGGTGCTCTTTTCCTGTTAGTACATAAACAGCTTCCTCATTCTTTGTGACAGCTGTATAGTATTCCACCGTGGTTTATTCAGCCAAGCCCAACCGATAGACACTTGGCTGGTCACACACATTGGCGGTGACACATTGTGCTGCCTTCCCTGCGTCAGCTTCTAGATCCCCTCCTCCCCACCGCCTGGTCCCCCTGTACAGCTCAGGAACAAGCAGGTCAGGGCATGCTGTCTCCGATTCAGGAGGGGGAGAGACAGCAGCAAACACCTTCCCGTTCTTCATAAGCAGGTGCGTTGGACACTGGCCTCGCTCCCCTCCCCCCAGGCTCAGTGTGCAGTGCTCTTGCACATGGCTGCACCAGCGGCCCGTGAGGAGTGTTAGCGTAAGGAGTCCTGGCACACCCAGGCCCTGGAAACAGAGACAGCGCTCTGTAGCTGCGGCTTCTGTCCAAGGCGCTGCAGTGTGGTGATCAAGAGCCCGGCTCCCGCCCGCCCGGGGCCAGCTCCGCCGCTAATTTACCATGCACGCTTGGGCAGTCGCTCTGCATGAGGACATCGGGCAGTGATGACCACGCTCTGAGAAGGGTGCTTATCGTGTCCCCGGCACTCCTCTGAAAAGCGCTGGGTCCTGAATCCCATTTACTTAACAACAGGATGAGGTTGGTCATATGATCTTCTCCATTTGTTTGTTTCTGAGACACAGAGAGGTCATACAACTTGCCCAAGGTCACACAGTTCAGCAGAACTGAGATTTAGTCCCAGCCATCTGGCGCCAGGTTACATGAAGGTTAAATGCATCCATGGACACGAAGCATTTGAACAAGGACCTGGTACATAGCATGTGCTGTCTGTCTGTCTGTCTGTCTGTCTATCTATGGTACTGGGGATTGAACCCAGGGGTGCTCTACCTCTGAGTCACACCCCCAGCCCTATTTGATTTTTTATTTTGAAAGAGGGTCTTTCTAAATTGCTGAGGGTCTTGCTAAGTTGCTGAGTCTGGCCTCCAACCTGTGATCCTCCTGTCTCGGCCTCCCAAGTACTGGGATTACAGGCATGCTCCACCACACCCGGCTTGCAGGCGCTCGGTTAATATTAGTTCTCGTCCTCATTACTTGCCTGAAGAACCCTAACACCACTGGTCCAACCTAGGTGGACGAAAGGATTCGAGTGCCCCGGAGAGGAGGAGCGGCCTCTGCTCAGGTGGGATGCATGGGGGGAGCCAAGCCGGAGGAGCCTGCTTCCCGTCCCGAGCTTGCAGGATTGCGCCAGCGCAGGACGCCGTGGACAGGCAATGTGCAAACGATTTGGAGTCTCCTTGCTTTCCTTCGCAGCAAACAGAGAAGCAGAGAAGTTAGTGAGCTGTTTTTGGCAGAGGAAAAAACACAAAACGCCCAACCACAGAATTCTCCAAAATATTTCTAAGCACTAATTTTGCTAGCATGTTAGACAGCCCTCAGACCCAGGCAATCTTGTTCCTTGGCTGGAAACAGTTCCCGAAAGCCACGTGATCCCAAATCTACCCTGGGCCTGTGGGGATGACGAGACAAGGGGCTCTGGCCGTGCAGGCTGGCTGGGCGGGGGCATCCCCAGGGCTCAGCCCGGGCCACCCAGAGGACACCAGCCGCCCTCCTGCACGCGGCTCAGACCCTCGAAATAATCCCGCAGACCCTAACTGCTCAGGCCGGGCACAGCCCAGAAGTCACCCTTGGCACCAACACGAGGCTCCTCGCGGCACGGTCTCCCGACCGCTCAAGGTCCGCGTCGTCTCGCCCCAAACGGGCTCAAAAACGAGGCAGGGAGGATAGCAACACTGTGAAAGAGGTAATGAGTCACAAATGCTATTTCGATGGTTTTCTTTGAAAGAAATACACATAACCAAACCAATTTTAATTAAAGATCTTGTCTTTGTAATCAGGGAGCCACAAATGAAGGCAAACTACTTTCATGTGGCATAATATACACAGAGCCCAATGAGTTTGCCCATAAAAGGGCAGGACCCTTTTTTTTCCCCACAAATAAGAAAAGAGTTAGTTCCCACCATCTGGAGGACTCCACGCAAAGCTATCTTCTGCAAAGTACAAAACGCGGCCCTTCCCGTGGAAGCCGTTTGTCGACGTTAACTAATGCGAACGTTTGCCAAATTCACATGCCGGCTGGGATTACCCCACCCTGTGCGATTAGACATGTGATCCTGATTTTTAAGCGAAAAACACAGCCGAAAACCAAATAAACATACCTACGAGGACATCTGAAGCTGGCGGTTGAGAAATGGTCGTGACACACCACAGTGTATATTTCTGTGGGAGGGTCAACCTGACCAAATGCTGTTTTGATTTTCAGTTTGAAAACTACAACAGAATCGAAATACCTCCCCTAAGTGTGTCCTCCGCAGCCAGCGAGGAGGTAATCATTTTCAGTTAAATATGCATGTCATTTAATAACCCCCGGAATGTGTCCGAGGTAGCCCGCGCACGGCCATCAGACCTTGCTCGGGGACAGCACTGAATCGTGCCTTTGCTCAGGACAGGGGCCTGGTGGTGGCCCCTCGGAGCACTCTACAGACGGCTCCCACTGCATTTCACGGACCACATCTTTGGACATGACGGGCTGTCTTCAAGCTGAAGAATGCATCAGGGCACCGGTGTCTGGAGTCCCCTCGGCACCCCCGGTGCAGGGAGTCCAGTGGGCACTGCAGCCATTGTCCACCAAGCCAGGCGAGCCCCAGGTGGCTGTGGGGTGTGTGATCCTATTGACTCTCAGGATCTTCTCAGAGCATCTTCCATGACCCGCTGTCCACGCTGGTCTTGCAAGTACTGAACTAGGTTGTCTGATAATAAGCAGAGCACGTGATGGGGAAATAGAGGGTGCCAGCAAAGTTCCAAGTGTCAGGTAGACGGAGCCTGCTGTGTTGATGACAAACCTCCTGTGGTTAGCTGATATGCGGCAGGACCAGCTGGTACCCGGATGTGGGGCAGCGCTACTCAGCCGATGGGGACCACGCGTCTCTGGGAGACCCTCACTTCCTACGAGGGGTGTGACTGGTCCTCGCGGCTGATGGAATATTGGATATGAGAATAGAAAAGCCAGCTGCCATTGCTCTGAGGTGTGCGGAGGGCCAGAGACAAGCCGGGCAGGGTTATCTATCGCCTCTGTGTCATCTGTCTTGTCCAGTGCCATTCATTCTAAATGCTTTTAGAGTTGGGGGTGGAACCCAGAGTCATTCTACCTCTGAGCTGCCCCCCCAGCCCTTTTTTAATTTTTTATCTGGAAACAGGTCTTGCTAAGTTGCTGAGAGGCTCGCTACATTGCTGAGGCTGACCTCGAATCTGCGATCCTCCTGCCTCAGCCTCCCAAGTACAGGGATTGCAGGTGTGTGCCACTATGCCTGGCTTTCTAAATGCATTTTATGAACCAGCACGTCTTGGAGAGTCCTCAGTGACTTAGCACATACGGAGCGCTCAGGACCCACGTGCTATTATGAATCTCCTCTTGGAATCCATGGAGCTGCGTGAGACGCCAGCCCACTGGGTAAAAAGTGCAGGTTTTGGAGTCAGAGTGGGCTGGGGTCTGCCTTTGATAGTAGCGGTGGGACTGTGTCCTCATCTGCAAACACGGACAATACTATCATGTCCCTCATGGTCTTGGTGTGAACATTAAGTGGAATTGTGATGGCAAAACCATGGCCCGCCACCTATCTAGAAAACTGGCGCTCTGTGAGCTGTGGCCCCAGCTCGTGCTGATGTGCTTCTTACTTGAGGGCAGAAGCTCTTTAACATTTGCATACCAAATCTTTTTTTTCTGATTTATAAACAGTTTTTTAAAAAATACTATAAGCTTTAAACACAGAATTTTCATGTGACCCAGCAATTCCGCTCCTGGGAATCTACCCAAGAGAATCAAAAACATCTGTCTGCTCAAAAACGTGTTCACCAATGTTCATAGGAGCATTATCTACACTACCCCAAAGGTGGAAACAGTTCACTTGATGATAGGTAAACAAAATGTGGTCTCTCCGTGCAATGGAATACTATTCAGCCCTGAAAAGGCACGGAGCACTAAAGCACTGCTCTGTGGGTGGACCTGGAAAACACGGGGCTGAGCAAGGGAAGACGGACAGAGGACAGACGAACATGGTCACTCAAACCTGAGGCACCTAGCATGGTGGAAGCCACAGAGACAGAAGCAGGGGGAGGGCATCGGGCTGGGGGCGGGCCTGAGGAGCCGCTGTCCCGTGGGTGCAGAGTTTCTGTTTGGGGCGATAGTGTTGGCGGTTACACAACATTATGAACACAACCTAATTGCACACTTAACATGTTTAAAATGGCACATTTTATGTTATGTATATTTATTTCATCACAAAATATAAAAATATCATTGAGCTGTGATTCCTTTTCTAAAATAAGCTGGTCACCGTTCTTGTGGCTAACACGCACTTCTGTTCCCTCCCTTAACAGTTTGCTTCCTCATCCATACCCAGACTCCAGACCCTTCCAGACTCCTTCTTCCCAGCGAGCCTGCCAGTGTTCTGAGACAGAGCTGGACTGGGGAGGCTGCGGAGACGGAGGCTGCAGAGACGGAGACTGCAGAGACGGAGGCTGCAGAGATGGAGACTGCAGAGACGGAGGCTGCTCCAGCACTGTGGCTGGCGGCTCGCCCTGCAGGTCGGACCCGGGCATGCGTGGAATCAGCACCTAGGATATGCTCGCCAGTGCTTCCAATCACTCCTCTAGGAAATGTGTTTCTTTAACAAATGCACCAATATTTTAAAGAGTAATTTTAAGATAACGAAAAAACAAGTGAATGGAACAGAGTTCCCACATAGCACCTCTGACCTCTCCGCCCTCCCCGTTTCCCCTTAGTTATGTCTTCTGATACTTTTGTTCCAACTGGACCAATCTTGATACATCGTTGTCGGCCAAAGTCCACTGTTCCCAGCCCGGCTCCCTCCTGGTGTTAGACATTCTACAGGTCTGGAATAATGTATCATGACAGGTGTCAGCCACTCATTAGAAATAGTAAGTTAGAGACAGGTGTGATGGCACACGCTTGTAATCCCAGTACTTTGGAGGCTGAGACAGGAGGATTGCAGGTTCATGGCCAGCCTCAGCAACTTAGCGGGCCCTCTGCACCTAAGTGAGACCCTGTTTCAGATTAAAAAATAAAATAGGGCTGGGGATTTGGTTCAGAGGTTGAATGCCCTTAAGTCCCATCCCCAGTACCACACACACAAAACAATAGTAGGTTAGAAATGTAAGCTCTTGCTGGGCGTGGTGGCACACGCTTGTAATCTCAGTACTTGGGAGGCTGAGACCGGAGGATCTGGGTTCGCGGCCAACCTCAGTTACTTAGTGAGGCCCTCCGCAACTTAGTGAGACCCTGTTTCAAAATAAAGAACAAAAAATAGGGCTGGGGGTGTAGCTTGGAGGTAGAATGCCCCTGGGTTCAATTCCCAGTTCCGCAAAAAAAAAAAAGAAATGTAAGCTCTTTATGGATACATTGGTACTACAAACTGGTAATTCTGGAAGCATGGTATGGACACAGAAATAAAAACAGAGCTGTGTGGATGGTGGCTGTGTGGATATGCGCAATAACTGCCGTAATTCCCCGTCCTAAAACCCCGCTGTACCGCCCAGGCACCCCTCCCCACCCTCGGCAACCCCCCATCTTTTCATACAGCTTTGTCTTTTCCAGAATGTTTCCAGACACACATCTCCTCTGTGTGTCTTCATGGCTTAGAAACTCACTTCTTTTTAGTGCTCAATAATATTCCATTGTCTGGATGGACCAAGGTTGATTTCTCCACTCATCTATCAAAGGACATCTTGATTGTGTTGAGTTTTGACTGTTGGAATAAAGCTGCTGTAAACACCTGTGTGTGGTTTTTGGGTCTAGATGTAAGTTTTCAGCTCATTTGGGGAGACTGGCTGGGGATGGTGGCCCTTCTCCATGGCACCCTAGGGGAGCTACACCCCCAGCCCTATTTTCTATTTATTTATTTATTTAAACAGGGTCTTGCTAAATTATCCATGCTGGCCTCAAACATGCATGTGCCGCAATGCCCGGCATATTTACTTCTTTTTTAAGGGAAGGGCCCACCATCTCCCCTTAATCTTATTGGTCAGAATACAATCACATGGTCTTAGCTAGCTGCAAGGGAGGCTGGGAAGTGTAGTTTCACTGGCAGGGGGTGGGGTGGCTGCATGCTCAGCTACACACGGGGCTCTACCACTGTGTTGTCTGTGTGCTCTGGTGTAGACACAGCGCCAGGATAGTCCAAGGTTCTCGAGGTTCATGATCAGTAAGAGATGCTCACAGCCAGGTGTGATAGTGCACGCCCGTAATCCCAGTACTTGGGAGGCTGAGACAGGAGGATCGCAGCTTTGAGGTCAGCCTCAAAGAGAGAGAGAGAGAGAGGCTCACACGAGTGGATGAGCCAGTGGACGCGAGGCAGGGGGCCTAGACCAGGCACTGCAGGCCCCAGGCGTAGTGCTGTGCAGACCCTGGCAGCTGTCTGCTTGGAGCTTCTGTGTTCTCAGAAGCCCGTCGGGGCATGAGGAGTCTGTGGGAAGGGTCGCCTCAGCCCCAAGGGGGCCCCAGCGATGGCTGATGTCCTCTGGGCCTTGCCTCTGTCATCTAAGTCTTCCATCACCCTCTTCAACTTCCACAGTCCGAGCCTTGCCAAGAGCGCCACAGGTCACCCGCCTGCTGTCTTGCAGTTCACCGTCATCCTGTGTCACCGGGGCCCAGCTCTGCAGGCAGCTGTGCGGCGGGATCATCTTTTACAATCCAATTAGCAGCAGACTCTCCCAGACACCGGTGCGCGGAACAGTGGAGGTCGGGCTGCTCGGCGTGGGGAGAGAAGGGAAGAAAGGGACAGGAGAGAGGGGGGCCTGGTACTCGGGGGGTGGGATGCTCCTGAACTCACCAGAACAAGAATGGAAGGGGGGCGGCTGGAGCCACCCACGCGCTTCCCACATGTGGTGTCCCAGCTGCGGCCTCAACACAGGAAGGACTTTCTCTCCTGGCAAGAAGATGGTGAGGGGCCCTTGTCTCCATCCTTCATCCTCAGCTGAAGTAGGAGGAGAGAGATCTCTGAGATCTAGTAGGGGCTTTGCAGTTCCCATGTCCCACCTCCTCCTTTGACAGAAGGGGAAACTGAGGCTCAGAGAAAGGCATAAGTTGCTCACTGTCCCAGGAGAGCTGGGACCAGACCTGAGACCTCCTGACTTCCTCCATAGGTTCCCCAGAGGGTCTGTCACGCAGGAGTTGGCATCTTGCTTCAATCATGTTTGGACTGGATGTCGGGGTCTTGGCCCTTTCCTACAGGAGGCTCCACATCCCTCCCTTTGTCATTTCCTTCGTCCTGTTTATATCATTGGAGGGGATCCATCATTCCTCCTTGGGATGGGGAAACTGAGGCACCAGCAAGTTGACAAGTGATGTCTTGAAAAGACGCCTTCCCGCCCAGGACATCCTGGCTGGCCCCCTGTCCAGCTGGTTCTGGTCCCCAGTGGCACTGGGTACTGTCCTCGCCTGACTTCTGCACCCAGGGGCTCTTCCTAGCTGACTGCATCGTGCGAGTCACTGAGCAGGCACTGCCATGAGCAGATACTCCTTCGCATCTCAAAGGACCAAGGGACCCCACAAAATTGAGAGAGCTGGACTGAAGAAGGAACGAGCCTGGGTCCCCGCGGGGATGGGTGAGGCCAGGTGACCGGAGACGCTGAGCTTTGTGTTTAAAATAAAGGGTGGGAATCCAGGCGACCACCTTTCCTGCTGCAGCATCCTGGTATTGCAGTTTAAAAAATTCTAAATCAAATGCAAAACGTGCTTCAGACCCCGCATCCAAGCTCGCCTCTCCCATGCATGGCTGATTGGAGATGCCAAGCCTGCCGCCCTCACCTGCCTCCCGTCCCGGGGTGGGTGGGCTGCCCGGCGTCTCCTGTGCCAGGGGGCAGGCATGAACTTGGCCTCTTGCTAATTATCCCTCCCGGTTGCTCAGCCTGATAGCTGTTGCACTTGGGAATAAATGACACACTTTCCCTACATCTGCTCCAAATTTGCATTTCAGAAACGAGAGAACTTAGTTACGTGGTATTATATGGCAATCCAGGCTGGGTCCGGAGTCGGGGACTGATTGGCTATTCCGCCCAAATGAGAGGAGTTTCAGGCTTTCCAGGAAATTGACTGGAACACCCTAACTGACATCCAATATTAAATATTATATTTGTATAGTTGTTCTGTAGCGTTCCCTGGCATCCGACATCTGGGAGCGAAATTTATAAATGGAGAAACTGAATACCTGGTTGGAATGATGCTCATCAGGGCTAAGAAATTAAAATATTACTGTATACACTCCAAGACGGTCGCTTATAAAGGTAGAGCTATTAAAATATGATTAGCCAAACCGTATTTTGTCTCAAAAATGTCATACACCATTAAAGTTGAAAAGACTTTGATGCAAATATCCCTGGCACAGGCTCTGCCCTGTCAGCAGCAATGGACTCTAGAATGTTCTCTGCAAATATACAGTCTCACGGAGGGAGGGGAGAGCACACGGAGCTGCCTTGGGCAACAGGACCCAGCATCTCGAGACCCAGTCCTGGCGGGCTCGGTGTGGCACGTTTCAGGCGAGGACTAGGTCACTGAAACACGTGGGGCAGTATAGGGCAAGCTGCAAACTGGAACAGGGTGCCAACAATCGTGGTGATCGAGGTCAATGCATTTTAGTGTAATAGTAGAAAAAAAATTAAATATTGTCTGCTGCTACTATCTGGCCTGTTTTTATAAATAAAGTTTTATTGGAGCCAGGGCCAGGATTAGAGAATGGCCAGCTAGGGAGGATTGCTACGAGTTCTGAGTCAGATCCTGTCCTTATTTAAAATGTTGATACTATGTTTATCACAGGTTTTTAAAAATACTTTTACTGGTGCATTGTAATCATACATCATAGTGAGGGTCAAAGTCACGCAAACGTACATGTACGCACGTCTTGGTGTGTTTCCGGTCAGGTCCCACTCCGGTCCCTACCCTTCCCCTGCATAATAGATTAGTGGTGATGACCCAACAATGGCACTCCTCGACAGCTTTGCAAAAGAATTGCAGTTAAAATACGATGGAGAGCCGGGCGTGGTGGTGCATGCTTGTAATCCCAGTACTTGGGAGGCTGAGACTGGAGGGTTCGCGGCCAGCCTCAGCTACTTAGTGAGGCCTCCGCAATTTAGTGAGACCCTGTTTCAAAATAAATTAAAAAATAGGGCTGGGGGTGTAGCCCGGAGGTAGAATGCCCCTGGGTTCAATCCCCAGTACTGCAAAAAAAAAAAAATACAATAGCGATACATGCAGATTCATGTTTATAGCTGAACAATTCACAGTAGTCAAATTATGGAACTGAGGTGTCCGTCAACAGATGAATGGATAGCAAAAATGTGGTATATACACTTTGTGGAATTTCATCATAGTTTTAGAAGTTTGATTAAAAAAAGATGATTGCATTATGATACTACCTTTATGACCGAGTTTTTGGGCATCTGTTTACATTTGGGGCTCCAGCCAAATGTCTTCCTCCCCTTACTTGAGTCCCAGGCCGGGCCAGGGGAGAAGTTTTGGGTAATGCGTGCTCTCCTCTGTCCCCTGTCGGGGTCTCCCAGGTTTCAAGCTCTGACACTGTGACTCCGATTCCTCCATGCTTGGAGCCCCTGAGGGTCCTCCCATCCCTGGGCACTGTCTCCCTGCACCTCTCTCCCTTCCTGGCTGGCTGGACAGAGCCAGGGCCTCTGCCCAAAAGCTGCTCTCTCCTGGTAGTAAAATGAGCTTCCTACGTGCAGGGCAGGGGTGAGGCCCTTGGCCGGTGTCCCTCCCTCCCTCCCTATTGGGACTCCCTGTGTGGTGACTGTACCCAGAATCGCACCCTGCCACACAGCAAAGGACCCCCCCCCCATCCCGCTATGAAGGAGAGCCCAGGCCCCACCTCAAAGCCCCCATGGGATCCAAGCGTGAGCTGCTCACTAGGTGTGGACTGCTGTGAGCACGTTAGGGTGAAAACTGTTGGCAGCGACACTGTACGCCTTCCCGGCCCGTGCAGTGGCAGCTGATGGCTTTAGAGGACCACAGACATCTCCGTCCTACAGCCCTGCCGCTGGCATGGGTCCTGAGAAGCCCGAAGTAGACTTGGGAATGACCTACGCTGATTCTACGGTGGGGAGGGAGGGCGACCTCAACCTGGGGGGGCAGTGTATTTAGTCTCCTTTTTTTTTTCTTTGTCATGGTGACCAAAATACCTGGCAAGAACAACTTAGAGGAGGAAAGATTTATTCGGTTCCTGGTTTCAGAGGGTCAGTCCATGGTTGGCTGGCTCCAAGGCAGAAACATCGTGGCAGCAGGACGTGGTGGAATAAAGTTGCTCAGGAAGCAAAGAGAGAGGTAGAGACCAGGGACAAACATAGTTCCCAAGGTCATGTCCCCAGTGACCCAACTCCTCCAGCTACACCCTACCTGCAGACAGTTACCACCTAGTAAGTTCATTCAAGTTATTCATCCATCAACGGATTTATCCATGGATGAGATTAGAGCCCTGATCGCAAGCATCTCACCTCTGAACATGTTTGCACTTGTCAATATGTGAGCTTTTCGGGGGCATATTCTATATCTAGACCATAACAGGAAGCCACCAGGCCTGACCACTCTGCTCCCTCTTTCTGGGCAAGTCACAATACTGCCCCTGAGCTTCAGTTTCCTCCTTTGCGCCTGACTGGTAACATGAGCTCTGTCTCTAGCCTCAGACCTGAGCTTCTTTGGCCTGTAGTTGAGTTCCTGGGGGTGTCCCAGAGCTGCAGGGGCTGTCCCAGACCCAGGACAGGTGTTATACCCAAGGTCACAGGTGGCCAACGGGTGTCTGAGGAAGTCCCGGTCTTGGTACTGTCCCCGTCTTCTGCTTAGTGGATCTCCAGCGGGGGCCTGATAAAGATTCCTGGGGCTTATTAGGACGGATTCCTCAGGTCTGCACTCCAAGTTTCTGCTTGAGCAGTCTGGGGAGGGACCGCGAATCTACATCTCTCACAAGTTCCCTGGTGCTGCTGTCGTTGTGGGCAGGGACCTCACTGTGCACCCCGTCTGCTAGGGGTGACTGGGAGTGGGGGAGGGAATCCTGGGGTGACAGCAGGGGACCTTGTGTCCTCTCCCCTGCAGGGCCCTTCTGACACCGGGAGAGGCCCTGGTCAAGCAGTGCTATTCCTTCTGCTGATAAGAAGCTGCCCATAAAATGTCCGGAATCCCGGCCCCATCCCAGAACGGGAAGTGTGCTGGTGGGTGGGAAGGTTCACCTTTGACCCCTTCCCAGGTGGTTCTGGTGCCCAGGAATAGAACCGGCCATGAGTCTCACTCCTTCCTCTTACCAGTCCCTGGAAGGGGGGCTATTTTTAAATGCCAGTTCTTGGGGCCCACACTGGGGCTATTGGAACCTGGATTCCCTCCCTGGCTGACAGAGCTCCTCTATGATCCTACCATGCGGCCAGGATAGAGCAAGTGTGAGCGCTTCCCTGGGCAATGATCCACCCCGACCCTGGTAAGAGGATCTGAGGCTGGCGAGGTGGTGCACGCCAATAACCCAAGACAGGAGAATCGCAGGTTCAAGGCCAGCCTTGGTAACTTAGCGAGGTCCTCGGCAACTTAGTGAGACCCTGTTTCAAAAGTTAAAAAATAAAAAGGGCTGGGGTGTAGCTCAGAGGTAGAATGCCCCTGGGGTCAATCCCCAGTACCCCCAGCCCCAAAAAAGGGACATGGCCAAGGGCAGGAATAGTGTCCATCCCCGATTTGAGCAGGAAGCCATGATAAAGTGGGTGGCTTTGGAAAGTCATCGAAGAAAGTAGTATCTGGGGACACAGGGTGAGTTATTCTGTGGGGTTGGTTTTGCCTGCAACCACCGAGGCCTGGAACGGACCCAGACATAATAGAATCGACCATGCTGCCCACTTACGATACAGGCACGCCGCCTCGTAAACTGCCGGGGAGACCCATAAACCAGGATGGCGACCCCTCTGCGGCCTCCCGCTGGCTGCGTGTTTGACTTGGCAGAAACCAGAGTTCATGCGGCCATCGCCCTTAGTATTATTACGGTTGTTCGCGGTGACTCACCTCTCCCGCTCGAGCTCGCCCCTCGCTGCCTGCGGAGGAAACATCTTTGATGGCTGAGTTGCCGGTGAGCCTGGTCAGGGCGGCCGGAGCCCTAGGGCCTGGGGGAGCCGTGGTCGCTGGCTCGGGCCACATGGAGGGCAGTCCTGTCATTGTCCCCTGTCAGTGTAAGGTACATGGTGTCACAATTTCACTGAGAGTTTGGGGCCAGAGGGTGGGACACTGGAGCCCTGGAGGGGGTTAGCGTCCTGGGGCGCTGCCTCTAGACCTGCTTCCTGGGCAGGCGTCAGGGCACACCATGCGCCTTGTTCAGTCAGATCCTGAGGAGGAAGAAAAATGAGTTATCCTCAAATATAGGGCAGATCTAGGCACAGCAAGTGTGCGGCGAGACTGCCCGGCTGTAGGTCTGCACTCAGACACGGACCTTAGACAAATTACTTAAGATGGAAAGCTCTCACCGGGCTATGATGGCTCACACCTATAATCCCAGTACTTGAGAGGCTGAGACAGGAGGATCGCAGGTTGGAGCTAGCCTCAGCAACTTAGTGAGATCCTGTTTCAAAATAAAAAGGGCTGGGGATGCAGCTTGGAGGTAGGGTGCCCCTGGGTTCAATCCCCAGTACAACAACAACAACAAGTTAAAAAGCTCTCAGCCTGGCGTCGTGGCGCACGCTTGTAATCCTAGTACTTGGGAGGCTGAGACAGGAGGATCCCAGGTTTGCGGTCAGCTTTAACAACTATTTGAGTTGATCTGTAACTTAGTGAGATTGTTTCAAAATAAAATATTAAGCCAGGCGTAGCGGCGCATGCTTATAATCCCAGTACTTGGGAGGCTGAAACAGGAGGATCGCAGGTTCGCGATCAGCCTCGCTACTTAGCGAGGCCCTCCACAACTTAGTGAGACCCTGTTTCAAAATAAAGAATAAAAAATAGGGCTGGGGGTGTAACTTGGAGGTAAAATGCCCCTGGGTTCAATTCCCAGTACCACAATAAATAAATAAATAATAGGGCTGGGAGTGTAGTGTAGCTCAGAGGTAGAATGCCCCTGGGTTTAATCCCCAGTACCAACACCACCACCAAAAGAAGAAAAAAAAAAGCTTTTAATGTGCCTGTTTTCCCATCTGTAAATGGGAATACTAACCATAGCGCCATGTAGGGATTTTAAAATGTAAAATGAGTTCAGCCATGTCGAGCCGCCCTGCTACCCTAAGTGTCCAGGAGGCGTTAACTTTATCAGCTCCCCCCTCCCCTCTCTGTTCACCCCTCCACCCATGCTTCTTGTTCACTTTTATTACGTGGCTCCTTTGCTCAGCGCGTCATCATAAGAAGTCACCAGGTGCCCTCGTGCCCCTCGTTTAGTCTCCACATTGCTATTATGTTAATAGTCATCAAGCTTCACTTCAGGAGCCCGACCTGTTTCACCTGAACACTCTGTTAACGATCGTAACAGTGCGCATCTGGAGCCCCGCGCGGAGACGCAGCTGTCCTTTGGCCACTGCTATGGCAAGTAGAGTCAGACTCTAGTGATTTGCAGGTGGATAAAACACACGGGGGGCTGAGTCACCCACCCATGTACCCATCCATCCATCCACCTATCCACACAGCCATCCATCCATCCATCCATCCATCCATCCATCCATCCATCCATCCACCTATCCACCCAGCCATCCATCCATCCATCCACCTATCCATCCATCCATCCATCCATCCATCCATCCATCCATCCATCCACCTATCCATCCATCCATCCATCCATCCA
>PVJS01040522.1:0-18400 GCA_004027185.1 Glis glis
GAAACGGGCAAGAACGCGATCGATTACATTTACAATACCCGATTGAACCGTGGAGAATATGTAGATGTTCCCTTCCCCAACCAGTACCAGTATATTGCTGCAGTGGATTACAATCCAAGAGATAACCAACTCTACGTGTGGAACAACAACTTTATTTTACGATACTCTCTGGAGTTTGGTCCACCGGATCCTGCCCAAGGTAAGAATGTTTGCTTGTTAATGCTTATAGTATTTGTGAACAGCTTACTTGTAAAATATTTCTTAATCTCCCCTCCCTCCCCCCAACCCCATATTTTCTTCCCCTACTTATAGTTAAAGCACAAGAGACAAAGTGGTATATTTTAGCCCTTAGTTTGTTCAATTTTCTTTTTCTCAATTTCTACATTTAAATGCTGGTGTCAAGAAATTGTAGCATCACTAGTCAGTTTAGTTTTTCATTGCTAAAAATATAATACCAGCTACAAACCTGTTAGGTTTTCTTCCCTACCTGACTTCTGAATTGATTGTAATCTGTGTGCAGACCTTTTAACTTCTTGGCGCCAGTGGTTAAAGGAAATGTGTGTTAGAAAGTCCCTAGAGAATGGCTGTGTTTGATGTACATTGCCAGGTAGAAGTGTTCTGAAATTTTGGTGTCTGTTCTCTGGAAAGGAGGGGGCGGGGAGTCTTCAAACACCTTTCCAGTTCATCATGTAAAATTACACATTTTTATTTCCTGATAAATCAGTGACAGTTTTCAGTCAATGTTTTTGTAATTTTTACTGTCACACATGAACTAAGCATTAAATGATCCCAAGTAATGATTTATGATGAAAGATCTGTTAGCATTTTCAGATTTGTGTTCTCTTTAGGATCATTACTTTAAGAAAATATTGCTAGATTTTTGGAAATTTATTTTGGTTGATCAGGTGAGCTCAGTTCTATGAGAAATAATTTTTCAGGGTAAATTAAGTGAATGTTTTATTAAAACCAGATTACCTCATATTCAGGATAAAAGTATAACCTGCTAATGCATTATTATAGAGCTTACACTAATTATAAGTCTTTTCTGTTTGAACAATGATGTTTGTGGATTTAAGACATAAATTAATACTTTACTAAGTTAATTGGAATTTTCAAATTATTGAATTACTTCAAAATTTAGGAACTGGAAAGTTTTTTGGAGTGATTAAGTCAATCTTTTCAACAAGGTGAAACAGAGATCATCTTCATTCAGTTAATGCATTACACATTCACACTTAAATATAATCACATTTACAAACATATCCACTCATATTTTAAGATATGCCATTATTAAGTTCTAAATATTGCCATACTGTCAGGACCTCAAAAGGAGAAATTACAGCCTTTTGTAACTGAATCTGTAATTTGATTCTTTATAAAATACCAAAATGTATGAATTTTGTTCATACATAAGAGCGATAATGACTTAGTGCATGACACTTTTCCTCCAAATCATGTATGCTTGGAGTTTTTTTGGTTTAAAACTGCAGTGGTAATGGCTATTATTAAATTTTCAATAATTAAATCTTATTTTAGGGCATATATCAAAATATTGATAGTATCTTAGAGTCATTTACTTTAAAATTTTGTACATAATAATCTCTTTATTTTCAAGGCCAGCAATTTGGGATGTTTCATGTATTTCATTTTCCCCCCAAAAGCTACTGCATTGCTTCTCCTTTATCCTGTAAGTTTCTGAAGGCAAACTTCAGGCATTGATAAACTTCAGGCATTGGCTAAAATTGTATTGATCCTTGTGTTAACCTTTTTGCAACTTGCATTACTCTGACAACTGTTACATTTTTCTTGGGTGGCAGTAAATCTTTTCCCCTTATTAGAAAGAAAGAAAATGCTTTAAAAACTGCAAATTCATGATCAGGCAACACTAAAGGGTTGTTAATAAAGTTGAATACTGATTCAGTTCAGCAAAAACCCATCTATCTACTAGACACAAAATTCTTTACTGAATGAAAGGATGAGTACTAATGTCATCCTCTGCACATAGCATATATCCTAGTAAATATTTTGGTGCATTTCAGATGAAAAAGTCTGTGATAATTTAGATGCTTCTTGAAAACAGCAGTTGCCAGCTTTGAAAATGAGAAACTTTACAAGTGTGTATTCCTACAACAGTGTTTTGTCATGCAAAATAGCCATTTTTAAGTATTCCCAGGATATAAAAATTCATATTGACCCCTTATTAAACCCTAAGTAATAAGAAATTTTATCTGACCTAATTTTCTCATGCTGACGTTTGACCCATATTCTTATTCTCTTCCTCTTTGTAATTTATCTTCACATGCTTTTAGAGACTCCTGTCTTTCTCTCTCCCAAGATGCGTGCTACCTGTGTGTCTGTAGGTGGGGTTTTTCAGAACTATTCTGGCCCATAGATTTAGGTCAGACCAATAAGCCACTGTCAACTTTACAGAAGCAAGATCTAAGAAACTGATAGAGTAATCGGAGAAATTAGGTCTTTGCCTTCCATAAAGCAGTAATTGACTTATTTGGTTAAAATTCACGCCTAAAAGTCTTGCCAACTGGATGTACTACTGTGTATGAGGTTAAGATGTAAGCTGTGCTATAAAATTATCTATTCCTTTCATTCTTCATTATGTTCTCTTTCCTGGTATATTATCTTTAATGCTTTAGCTTTTTGATAAATCCAAGTGAGTGAGTGTGTGTGTGTGTGTGTGTGTGTGTGTGAATTGAATCTAGGGGTGTTCTACCTCTGATCTACATCCTTTTAATTCTTTGTTTTGAAACAGGGTCTTTCTAGATTGCTGAGAATCTGACTACCCTTGCTGAGGCTATACTCAAACCTGTGTCCTCTTGTCTCAGCCTCCCAAGTACCGGGATCACAGGGTGCCACCATGCCTGACAAATCCAAGATTTTTTTACTCCTTACAGCATAAACTCTGATTTTTTTAATTTTTATTTTTAGATTTATGCTGTCTTTGCATAGTTCATTTTTTCCATTTTCCTAAACTGGGTCTGATTTTCCCCCTCTTTCCGGTGGGCTTAGGAAAAAACACATTCCAGTCCTATTGTAACACATTTCCATTTATTAATCTGGATTGCTTTACATTAACTTATATCTACCCTCAAATTTGATATCCCTATTATCAAACTATCCTCTTTTTTGGGTACTGGGGATTGAACCAAGGGCATTCTGCTTCTGAGTACTCCTTCTTCCCCCATACTCTATTTTACTTTTTATTTCGAAACAGGGTCTCAATGAGTTGCTGAGAGTCTCGCTAAATTGCTGAGGCTGGCTTCTAACCTACAGTCCTCCTGTCTTGGCCTCCCAATTACTGGGATTACTGGTGTGCACCACCACACCCAACTATCATCAAAACATTCTATCTTTACTTGGGTTTTAGCAGTTCCTGAGTATTTGTCTTAGGTTAACTGTGAAGTAAGATACTTCCTTAATTTAAGGAAAACTTTCTAACAGGAGAGCCAGTTTTATTTATACTTAGGAAGTGTTCAGCATAGACTACATATACTCTGAATATCTTTCCACTGATGACATAAAATGCTCTTAAAAGATGGTTGGTGTTTTTAGACATTGAGCAAGGGTAAATTTAATGAGTGCTCGGTTTTGCTACAGCCTCACTCTAGAGTTTGTTCAGGGAGCGAACAATATGTGAGTTCTTGGACTTCAGTGAAGGGAATATTACCCTTATCATAAATAGGTTTGTCTCAAATTACTTGATGCAGGAAGATCCTGGTAATAAATAGCAAGTTCTTGGTAAACACTATCACAGTAAATTGAGCCATTCTGTATATTTGCTGAAATCTTCCTGGATTCCTAATAAATGTGTTGATTAGTACAGCTTCTTAGGTGTCTGTACCCCAGTGATAAATGGTAGGCAGAGTGCTAAGTCAGTTCATCTGGATGCTTGGTATGGCATCCTGATAAATACAGCTTTGTAAAAAAAAAAAACGGGGTATTGTAAAGTGTCCATTTTCTGCAAGTATTCATAGGATATTCTTGGGCTTTGAACTTTTGGCCATGTAAGTTTCATTATGAAACTTATTATTTATTGCTCTAGTTTTCTATTACCTTCTCAAATATTTTCTTATCTTAGAGAATTATGCAAAAATATCAACCACATGCTTCAAAATAAGGGCAGATTGCTTTGTCAGATGCCATATTTTTTCATAGTCTACGAAAATCTTTTACTGAGAAACAAGATTGAAACATTTAAGAATGTGGACAAGTGACTTTAAGCAAATCACTTAATTTCTTCATGGCTCCATTTCTACACCTGTGAAAGGGAGATAATTTTGTGTGTACTCGTGGGGTTGTGGTAAGGATTAAATAAGATGATCTGATGATCCATGAGTGGTGATTGGCACAGCATCTGGCACATAAATGCTGAGTAAGCTTTTATCATACCAGAGCCCTATCGGGACTTGTCTCCACCTGTGGAAGCTGTATTTCTAGCTTCAGCATTGTTCTCCTTAAAGTATAGCTAAATCCTAGTCTTGGAAAAGCCTAGAAATTCTAGTTGTTCCCTTAAAGGGGCAAGTATTGGCATTTAAAGTTTACTTTCATGAAATCCCAATATTTCACTAATTTACCTTTGAAGAACATGTTGATTCCTTTTAGTCTTCTATGGGGATGAAGTGGCAAAAAGGCATGCAAATATATCAGCAAAAAATACATGGAATCCTGACTGTAGAAATGCTGCATGCAGGGTTTTGTTTTTTTTTTTTTTGCATTCAGTGAAGGTCATTTTGATATCTACCTTGACTCAGTTATTATGCATCTTTACTGATGCTTAGCTAACAAATCACTCATGGTAGCATTAATATATATTTCAGGGATTAAATGTGTACTGGTTAGTACAGTGTCCAGAGATACATAAGATGGTATAACACCAAGCCATTCTGTTCTGCCCTTTCTCTTTTGGCTCACTCCCCTTTAAGACTCGATTCGGCTGCAGTCATTTGATGCCTCTGCAGAAGATTGTGATGCTTTTGACAAATGTTAATTGAGAAAGCACTGAAAGCCTAGCTGCATTGTAATCAAAAGAAAATTACAGAGGTTTAACAAGATGTCAGGCAAGTGCTTTACAGAAAAAGACAGACAGGTTTGAATAGGTTTCTGCAGCAGCTGGCTAGGCATGATGTCTGACGGATGTACGTAGGCATCTCTCATATGGTCAGTAAATTATGCCCCAGAACTAAAACACATGCCTAGGAACTTTCTCTTGAAATAGAAGGGAAAAAGGAAGGTAATGTGTATAGTAGATTTACTGATAACAAAACATTTGCCACTCCTGAAGACCTAGAAATATATCCATACTACTTTTTCTGGTAAACTTGGTATACTCTCAGTTGTGTCAACAAATATTTATTAACCAGAGTTTAAAATATTAAATATATTAGTGACACTATGAACTTGTTTTCTAAGAAGTTTTAATGTAGTAGCTTTTTTCTCGTGTATAGCTTAAACATAATATTCATATTTTATGAGATGACTAAAGATAAACTTTGCTGTACTCATAACAATTAAATACATCATATATGTAAGGTTTAAAGAGTCAGTAATATGTAAATATTGTTAAAACTTGATTGTGATATTATCCAACAGATTTTGAAGTGTAGTATTAAATTTTTACTGACAGCTTTTTATTGTGATTTAAATTAATTAAATATTAATTAGCAGAGAAAATATAGAGCTTCATCATTTTTTAACCTAGTTGATTTAACTGTTTGAAAGTAGTGTTGGAAGATTTCTAACCAAAAAAAATTTTTTTCTTCTTTGAAATATGTAACCATAGTTCCTTTTGTATTCTCTTTTAATGATAAATAAGATATGGAGGGTTGTTTTCCAATTAGGCATGATTTGATCTAACCTTTTTCTTCATAAGAGATGGTGTTATCACTCCTGACTGGAACTAGGTGCTCCTTCATACCCACCTTTCAAAAGTAAAGATGCCAAAGCTTGAGCTCTTCTATACTAAAATAGCACAAGCATGCCAAGCTTATCTTCTGTTTATATCTAATCAGGCATGCTCAAAACTCTCTAGAGCAAGAATGGCTGCTGGGTGGAAAGATGTCACAGTATTTATTTTCCTGCAAGATGTAGAGTGGGTGGCTTCAAATCTTTTTATTGTCCTAATTATATGCAATTGTCAGGCGTTTGTCAATATTTCAAACTCGTTAGTAGAGTGTGAGTGTATATAAGAATAGAATTTTCCTACATTATAAACTACCCATTTCCTGTTAGATGGTATATGATAAAATTATACTCAAGTTATACCATCGAATATTTTATTGAAGAGGTAAGCCTAACTCAGAGACTCATACAAGAAAGGCTGTAGTAAAGCCCGAACTACCACCATTTAGCCAACAAAGGAATAAATTGGAATAAACAAAGAGACTTATTCTCCTCCAATCCAGTGATGTTATAATTTTGTTTGATGGTTTGGGGGCATGTGGACAGGTAGGTTTTTGCCTGTCTGTTTATGTACACGTTCACACATGCATGCCTTTGTGAGTGTGAGTGTGTGTTTGAGATTAATACACTCATCTTTTTTCCATAGTGCCTACCACAGCTGTGACAATAACTTCTTCAGCTGAGCTGTTCAAAACCACAGTATCAACCACAAGCACTACTTCACAGAAAGGCCCCATGAGCACTACTGTAGCTGGATCGCAGGAAGGAAGCAGAGGCACAAAACCACCTCCAGCAGTTTCTACAACCAAAATTCCTCCTGTAACAAATATTTTTCCCCTGCCAGAGAGATTCTGCGAAGCATTAGACGCGAGGGGGATAAAGTGGCCTCAGACACAAAGGGGAATGATGGTTGAACGACCTTGTCCCAAGGGAACAAGAGGTATTTCCTGTAAAATACCATGCGTGCATTTTTCAATTGAGTATATAGGTTCTAAATGACACTGAAAGGATTTTATTTAAAGAAAGAGATATTTACAATAGCTGATTTTATTATTTTTGTTACTTTGGTAATGTAGTATATCTGTAAGACAACTTCAGGATGCATAAGCTGTAAAAGTCATTTAAGGTCAGGTACCGAGTTACCTCTCCCTCTTAAAGACATAGGTCCAGCCAGAGATTTTTTTTTGCCCAAGGCCTCTAGTGAGGCTTCCTTACAGCTGCCTTTCTCATTACAAGCATCCCTTTGGACGAGTCCCAAGAAAATCAAGGGCTTTTTGTTTGTTTGCTGTAAATGTCTGATATTTCTATGCTGACTTTATATTTACTGTTTAATCTGCAGTATACTCGACTTTTTGTCAGTTATTGTCAACTACTTCCATTAGCGTTTATTCAAAATTTAACACACAGACTAGGATCATCATAGCTGATTTCCCGAATGCATGCAGAAAAATGGTTTCAATTTCACTGTTGTTTTCTACATCTGTTGTAGGAACTGCCTCGTATCTCTGCATGGTTTCCACTGGAACATGGAACCCTAAGGGCCCCGATCTTAGCAACTGTACCTCACACTGGGTGAATCAGCTGGCTCAGAAGGTTGGTTGGAACGTTTTGATATGATACACACTGGTGATTTAGGGCTTTAGCTTCTAACATAAATAATTTACTTCTGTATGTTAAAACCAGCTCCATTCCTCTTTGTTCATTATGAAAGTAAAAAATTAGGTATAGGTTTTGTCTATAAACTATTTATTGAAATTTACATATGTTTGGGGGTATGCTGTTTTCTATGTTAAGCTTTTTAATGAGGACATACTTGTTTAATTCCATTCATATTTAGTTTGTGCTGTTTCTTTTGATGTTCATAAGACAAATAGTGCATTGGCCTAATAAATCAAGTATCATTAAATTTGCAACTGAATCCACAGAATGCAAGCAGATGTTTATATCATATGTGATTATGATATAATAATTAAAATGATTTTAAAAGGCATTAGTATCTTGAATATTGCAGTATAATGCAGTACCCTTTCATTTTCTCCGTCTCCACCCACCTTTCTGAAAAACAAACACTAGGTAATAACCCTCAGTATCACACTGATTACCTTCTGCTTTAAACTCTGGATCATTAGAATAAGATTTTTCAATAACAATTTTAAATGGTGGCAGTGCAATGAGAGGTGGCTGAAAAATTAAGAAGGACTTCCTTTTTTTGTTTCCTTTAACTGTCTGGTTAAGAATTTCTTTTGTGTGTAGAGGATCTAAATGCCTTTAATCTTCTGAGATGAAGAGAAAGTTATTGGTCCCAATTGATTGCAGATTTTGACATATTTGCAAATATATATATTTTCTTTAACCACAACAGAGGTACTCAAAGAGAACTGGAAGCCACAAACAGAACAAAAAATCTTACTGAGATAATACAAATTGTCATTTCAGATCCGAAGTGGAGAAAATGCTGCTAGTCTTGCCAATGAACTGGCTAAACATACCAAAGGGCCGGTGTTTGCGGGGGATGTGAGTTCTTCAGTGAGACTGATGGAGCAGTTGGTGGACATACTTGATGCACAGCTGCAGGAGCTGAAACCTAGTGAGAAGGATTCAGCTGGACGGAGTTATAACAAGGTAGGAAGAACCCTTCTGCTGTTTTAAACTAGACGTGTTGTATGGCAGCTCTCCATTCTTCCAGCAGTTGGCTGCCAAACCTCCGGCCCCTCGACATACATTTAGAAACCAAACTCCTCGTTTGGTTCATTTCCCAAGGAAGAATTACAGTTGAGAAAGGAGCACCCTCCCCAAGTGTAAATGATAATAATTACCTGAAAGATTTTAGTTGGTGGCAAACTTCATCCCTCTGATTGTGGCCAGTACTCTCACTGGAGTGTGTATTATTTGCACTTGAAGAAATTACATGTTATACAATTGATGCACTTTTTATGCTAATACATGCAGCTCTTAAGGTTGCAGCAAAATCGTGACACACACAGGAGCATTAGTCACTGAAATCCTCCTTCCAGTGGCAGCTTTTGGGAGAAGAGGATTCCCTCTGCAGGCATATTTTGTGTCAGTGTTAATTTTTCCTCCTATGACAAAAATTTGAGACTTACTTTCACCACACTGTACGTGTTTATATTACATTCATTCCATCCCCAATTGTGTGGCTAATATCATTCCATAAGGTTAAAAATGAACTTTTTTTAAACCACAGTATATATTTTATCACCCTCTAATTTTTCTCCCTTTTTGGTTAGCATGCTTTGGATTAGCATATTTAATAAAAAATACAGCTTAAAACTGTAAAAAGCAGTTTTGGCAACTAGTATAGACACATCCAGAGGACTGCTGTACTTAACTTTGAACTCTGGAGCACCAGCCTAATTTTTGAGGATTTCTTCTTTTCCTCATTTCAGCAGATAAAGTCTAACCTCTGATTTTCTTTTCTTTTACTTAAAAGCTCCAAAAACGAGAGAAGACATGCAGGGCTTACCTTAAGGTATCTCTCCTGAGCTGTCACCTGCTTTCTCCCTTCTTCAGCTACCTGCCACGCTTTGCCATCTTGCTGCATGATCCAATGTATTTCAGTCTTTGATAATTATATAATGTGCCCCATATCAGCTGTACAAATGTTGGCTTGTCACAGGTATATTGCTCTCAGAATAAGCAAATTTATTTTAATAATTTGTGCTGCTTTTCCATTCATCCAAAAGTACAAGAATTATAATGAAATATCCTCTGAATTGGAAAATAATCGTATAATCTCTTTGTTTTCTGTTGTCATCTCTGTGGATTAAAAAAAAACAACTTGAGTAAAACAGCTATGATATATTCTTGGCAGTTTATCATATCAAAGACTGTATAGTCATAATGTATGTGCATGAAAAAAGTCACTGCTTTCTTATCTCTGTGGTGTACTCTTAAATAAAATAGGCTTTGTCTTGAAAATTTTAGGGGTCATTTCTAGAACCAGATTGCTATGGAGATGGGTTACTAGAAATGAAATATAAATAATGTGACAGTGATATCAGTATATGTTACATATTGGTTTTGATCAGGCTAATAAGAGCAGAGAGCCGCTGTTCAGCTCAGAATCCTTCTCCACTCCAGCCGGGTTTTCTTCCTGGCATATCCAAGTAATTGGAAACATGCTGAGTCTAACAGTGGAATTATGCCATGCTAGTTCTTTGTGGTAGATCACAATACTAATACCAAATTGCATTTCATTTTGCTCTGTGAATTTTAGAAGTCCTTTTTCAGGGGATAGTTATGTTTTAACCTACCACAGTAAATCAAACCTTGAAGAATTAATCCATATAGTATGATGCCAAAAGAGCTTTTGTAGTTCTCTAACATAGAAGTTACTCAAAAGCCATAACTTCTCTAATTTTGATTGGCAAGTTCTAGGGGGTGGGGATGAATGTCGTCTCACTAGTTAGTAAAAGACATTGTTGGACCTGAGAACTTTACAAGAAAAGACTGTGGGAGAGTGTTTTCAGGTAGTTATCTTCTAAGAGTCCCTTTTCAGCCTGTTTAATGGGGGCAAAGAAATAACTGCTGAGGTCTGTATGTTCAGATCACCTCTACGATATTAGTTAATACATGAAATGTAATAACTGGTATGTCGCCCAGAACGTATATCTCAATGGGAAAAGAAGAGCATTTTCCCACTTTGGCAGGAAAAGACTACTTCAGAAATATGATTAGGCTAATGATGATTTTTGTATCACTAGAAAAATACAAGTGGTAATAAATAGGAGTGTTTCAACTTAATAAACCATGCCATCAGCGAGTTAGATGTATACATAATAAATTTCAGTATGACCTTAATTTCTGACCAGTGCGATTTTCAGTATGTCTCAAATGAGCTGCTCTGTTCAGATAAGACTAATAAAATCCCTTAAATTACAAATGAGAAGCTGACTTACACTATGCAAATGAAGCAAGCTCCTACTTTGTGACAGAAGATTCATTTGTAACTTGGATTAGAGGCTCCAGTCTGTATTTCTTGGTGACTAATGAATCTGGCCTCGGCAGACCAATTTCTGTCCCACTCTAGTTAATGGCTGCAGCAGTATCAATGTGAGCATTTTGACTATTCCATCTCCCATTAGAGAGAGGGGGGAAAAGCCTTTAATGCCACTTGGAAGTATCTTCCACCTGCCAGGAAGGTCATGGTAGCTCACAAGGCAGACAGAAGGAAGATATTAAGATGGATTAAGCTAATTAATCTTACTTTGACAGCAGCCTCAAACAACTTTTCCCCCTGCTCATTTCAAGCTAGTACCTCCAACTCGCAACTTTTACTGTTGTTCTTTACATAATGTATGCTCTTTCTCCTCAGTGATTGATTATACATTAGATCATAACAGTTCATACCTGGGCTTAATGATACATTTGACGAAGTAAATGAAATAGTAAATAAAGTTAGTGATTTCAGCTATCCCAGGCATACTCCGGGCATAGGTATAGCAAGTGTGTCAGTAGAAGAGTCTGCCTTCAGTTGATTGGCCGACTGGGTTAGATATTTATTTAATGTCATTTTGCATGGTAATAAGTTAAATCTATATATGTGAATATTTACACTTGGTTGGTTATGATGGCTTTATGGGTGCTTTTCTCTTTTTCTTAAGTTATCAGTACAGATTTTGAATATTTCGCTTGCTTTCTTGATTCCTTTAAAAGCAGACTATTGTTCACTAATTAAGGTATAGTTTTCAAATATTTTTAACTGGATAGAGAGATAAAAGACTGAAAATGTTTGCAGATAACTTATAAGCTTAAAAAAAGGCGATTTTTTGCCTATAATGCACAGTTTCAATTACTATTTTAGTTCAGGTTCATAAAAGCAAATATGGTTGACGTTTTGAGCATAAATATTAGTCTGTTCCAGAGACATCAGTATTCTCTATTTAGAACATTCAAGTCTTGAGATTATAATTAGGGTGACTTTAGTAGCTGTGACCACAAAAGAGTTAATAGCTGTTACTGTTTGTCAAATTTCCTTTCAACAATTAAGGTATGATTAAACAGAAACAAATCACCTTTCTACACATATTCTTAATAATCAAATAGCAATCTGCTAATCTTTAGTTAGTCCTAGTTTGAAATGGTCAGGGATACTTCAACTTGACCAGGTGTAGTTTGTTCAGGGGACCTTCTATCTTGAAATCAGAGTAAATCATCATGGCAGATAAATATTACAGTTGTCAATAGTCAGCGATTAAAAATCATGTTGATTCTAGAAACAGTCAAGACTAATGATTGTTTTCTAATGGATCCAGGCGATTGTAGACACGGTGGACAACCTTCTGAGACCTGAAGCTCTGGAGTCATGGAGACACATGAATTCTTCAGAACAAGCACATACTGCCACGATGTTACTGGACACGTTAGAAGAAGGAGCTTTTGTCCTGGCCGACAATCTCTTAGAACCAACCAGGGTCTCAATGCCCACAGAAAATATTGGTAAGTGAATCGATTGCCAGGTTTAATTTTGATTTTGAACACAGACATTTAAGGGAATGTCATTTTCATTCTGCGTCTTTGGTTTCCCAGTGCCAGACTTCTCTTTTGTTAAATTATTTTTGTCTTTTAGCAAAGGAAATTACTGACCATACTTAATAAAATTAATGCAAAAGCCAAAATCTACCCTGTATCTTTTAAAAGTTGGTTTTATGGGCATGCTTGCGTGTTTTTTCCAATTGAAAAATCATTAAAGAAAAAAATTGTAAGAGCACTTAAATGCCAGAATACGGATTGCTTAAGTAATGGGAAGTGCTTGCTATGAAATGGTGGCAAATGCTTTTCCACTTTATATAATACATTCCTAATAAATTTAAATTACTTTATGGAATGTTTTCTCCCAGTCAAATATTTTAGCTCCCAAAACTTGAGCAAAAATGTTTATATTAAACACAACCAACTGCCTTCAGGTAAAAATTTGGTCAGTGAACTACATCTCCCATAATGCAGAGTATCAATGTTTCATGGATTGCAAAATAACTACAGATAGTTCTGAAGCATAATTTAGAATTTAAATGCTGCCACTGAAAGATAGGAATTCGTTCTTGAGACTACTGGTAGAAGTAGAGTAAAATTTTATTAATTTAGGCTTGACCAATTTAGAATTGTTAATAGTGACATTGAACTCTGATAAAGTTTACTATATCCCTTAGTGAAATAAAAATTTTTCCAATCAAAATTGTAAAAACCAACAACAAAAGGGGCACAGACTTACTTATAGCAGCAAATTCCAAGTGAAGTCTTCCCATCTTGGATGCCACATCCTGTCGCCTACTTATGCCTGCGTATGCCATGGGAATTTATATTCAAAGGTACAAAAAAAGAAGGGTGTGTAGAAAAAAATGGACATAAATCAAATTATGATGCCTGGATTTAGATTCTAATTAATTAATTAATTAATTAATAATGATGTCTGGATTTAGATTCAAATTAATTAATTAATTAATTAATTTCAAATAAGTTAATTTCTCAAAAGAAATGAAATACTGAAATTATTTGCTCTGAAGTGTGAGAATGACAAATCACTTAGTAACTTAAAAAGTAAATGAAGTAAAAATAATTCGGCCTGCCATGATCTTGGATACTTAGTCATGAAGAAAAGGGTATTTTAGGATAACTTGTTGGTAATAGAAAATAAAAAGAATTCTCCCTCTCTGTCTAAAGCTTTCATTATTTTTTAGGTTAACTTAATTACTGTTCTAATAAAAATCCTAAGATACACATTTAACAATACTTCTCAAGTGTTTCCAGTGACCTGTAAGGAGAGAGTGGTATGGACTTGTCCATCTTAGAAAATGAGTCATGGAGACCAGCGTGGTGGTGCACGCTTGTAATCCCAGTATTTGGGAGGCTGAGACAGGAAGATCACAGGTTCGCGATCAGCCTCGGCTACTTAAGGCCCTGTGCAACTTAGTGAGACCCTGTTTCCAAATAAAGAATAAAAAATAGGGCTTGGGGTGTAGGTTGGAGGTAGAATGCCCCTAGGTGCAATCCCCAGTACTGCAAAAAAATAAAGAAAGAAAATGAGTCATGAAAAGTATTATTAGACATGGCATATGTTGACTTCCATTTGTTTTCTAAACCTTCCGAAGGTTATTTAAAAAAACAACAAAAAAGACTGAACTGAAATTTCCCTCCTCTTCTCTTATGAGTTATTAGGAAAATTTGATAGGCTCGACTAAAGCTCTGTGCTCCGGTCAACCTTGCAGAGATGTAAAGCGCACTGTTAGTATATGTCCCACATATTTTTATCTCAGTTTGAAATATACTCCAAAAAATGACATGTCAGGAACATATTTTTTCTAATATTCATGTTTTTCATACTAATATTTTTGTTTTAATTAAAAACATTATAGATGGAGATTCTTGTAGAATATAGTATATATTTTACTCTCAAGCAGTTCCTGCAGTTTACTAGGTCTGATGCTGACGACCCAGGAATTATCACTGTTGGAAGTCATTTTATGTATTTTAAGATAGCTTTTTTCAGTTCTAAGTTACAAACAATTTTGTAAAAAATTCAGTATTTATATTTATCTATGGTAATGAGGGTGGAACCCAGGAGCATTCTACCTCCGAGCTACACCCCCAGCCCTATTTTTTTTTTTAAACACGGTCTTGCTAGGTTGATGAGAGTCTCACTACTTGCTGAGGCTGTCCTCGAACCTGCGATCCTCCTGTCTCAGCCTCCCAAATAATGGGATTACAAGCGTGCACTACCACGCCCGGCTTAATATTTTATATGAAGAAAACGTTCAATTTTTTCTAGGACTTATATTGCTGTCCTTTTGGATGTGAAAACTAAAATAGCCTATTATTCCTTTATGTCTTTACTCTTTTGAAGTTCTTATCTAAATTTAGGGCATGGCTATAATATCTTAAATTATTAAAGCAATTTGATTTTTCTTTCTTGGTAATTTCTTCCTAAATCCTTACTTTAACTTCATAGCATGATTTACCCTTATGTGATCCCATAAAAATGGTATAATTATATCTGATTGTGGCATTTTTCCAATCAACTCTGAGGTATAATTTGTGTACAGTAAGGGTATCCTGCCTTCAGCCCCAGCAAACCACCTATCTGCTTTCTGTCACTCTAATTTAGCTTTTTCTGTACCTTCAGTTGAATGGAATCATCCAGTATGAACTTTTCTTGATCTTGCTTCTTTTATGCAGAATCACATTGTTGAGATTTATTCATTTAGATGTCAGTGTCAGTAGTTCAGTCCTCTCTGGTTCTGAGTAGTATTCCAACGTAAGAATATAACACAACTTGCATATTCACTCACTTTTTAAACATTTGGATTATTTCTACTTCTTGCCTGCCATTTTCCCCAGTCTCCAACAGCATCGTGTGAGAGCTCTTGCTCGCTCCATGCCCTCACCAGTCTTGGCAGCCTTTTAATTTTAGCTTTTGTAGTGACTTGTAGCTATGCCTCATTGTGGATTTATTTTGCATTTCTATGATTGCTAAGTCATACTTTACTGATAACTTCTTTCCATGTGTGTATTGGCGATTTACATGTCTTCTTAACAAGGGTCCAATTTTTATTTGCTTATTTTTAGTTGGGTTGTTTGTCTTCTTATTAATGAGTTATAAGAATTCTTTATGTGTACTTAAGTCTTTTGCTAGATAGTACATATTCTGAATATTTACCCTCAGTATATGACTTTTCTTTTTATTTTCTTACTATCTTGTAAAGAGTAGAAGTTTCTCATTTTGATAAAAAAATTCTCATTGCTTCAACAGCTTGTAGCTAATACTATTTAATTTATTCTTCTCACCATTGTATTATTTTACACAAAATAACATCCTGACATTATTATTGTGAAAAACTTTATGTGTATCTCATGCCCTTAAAAAAACCAAAATATCACTACCACACTTAAAAATGAACAAAAATAGGCTAAGAAAATAACAGAAATGTGCTCATGTTTACTTGATTTCTATAAATTTGTTAGTACTTGGTTTGTTTGATCTGGGATATAAACAAGTCTATGTAATATATCTATTTGAGTCTCTTTTAATTAAAAGATTGCATCTGTATTTTAAACCCTTTTTGTTTTTGTAAGACATCAGGTGGGTGATTTGCCCTGTCCTGGATTTGACTTATTTCACCCCAGTGCATCATTTAACTACTATAGCTTGGTATACTGATAATTATATCTAGAGTCTTAACCAGGCAATGTTTAATTTTTCCCCCCAAGAACTTTTTGTTGCATCATATCATGAGGCAGTTAATGTTTGTTTTTGTCCTTGTGACCTTAAGACTAATTAGATAGTTTAGGTGTCAGCACCCTGATCATCTGTCCATTATAAAATTTCCTTTATTTTCTGAATGGTCTTAGTAGCTGGTCTGATTATATTTCCCACTTTAGGCCCAGTTATGTTGCAGTAACAAAAACTCCATAGGCAAGGCAGTTCACGGAAACAAAGGTTCACAGCTCCTCCTTGCTGTATGACTCTCCTCCCAGTCATCTTCAGTCTCCTTGCATGTCCTCTTTACCCTGGGACCCAGTCACATTGCAGGTCTCCTGGCAGAGGTCATAGGTTTCCTTAGAGGCTCTCCTGTACTGTTTTCTCCTTTTGTCTCATTGCATCCAATACTAAATTTGAAAAAAAAAGTAGGACAGAAAATTATATTAAAATTCTGTTTACTGCATCAGCTGTGAGTTAAGGGTCTGGATGGCTCTCCTATGAACCAAGTGTATTCCCTTCCAGGAATCTACTGACCAAGTCCTATTATTTCAAGCATACAGAAAGTATAGAGACTATTATAAACATGTGTGTACCAGCTACCTAGCTGAGACATAGTGTGGTATTTTACCATATTCACTTAAGATGTTTTTGGAAAAATATTATCTATGGAATCACAAATTTCATATATCAGGAATGGATTTCCTAATTCCTGATCAGATAGAGAAGGGGTTAATTATCATCCTGAGCTTATTTTTAATTTTTTAACAGTAACAGCTTTTTTAGAATTTTTATCTTATTTCATTTTTTTTTTTGAGACAGGGTCTTGCTATGTTGCCCAGATGAGCCTCCAACTCCTAGGTTTACACTATCCCCCTGCCTCAGCTTCCTGTGTAAGCTTTTGCCCCCTTAATTTTGCTTTACAGATGTGTATATGTAAAAATTTCATGTTTTTAACATTGATTTCAGGCTATATATGTAATTTATATTTTTTCCATACCGTTATATTTTTCATATTTATATATATTGACATGTGCATTTCTAGTTCATTCATTTGATCTGAGAATACACCACAATTATTTAACTGTTTTATGAAGAGACATTTTAGTGGCTTCTCTTTTTTGTCTGATATAAAGAAAACTGCTTTTGTATACCTTCTTGCACCTCTCTGTGCCTTCTAGACATGCATGCTCATGTGTACTCACATCTTGAAATAGAATTTTTGAGTGACAAAGCATGCCCTTGTTCAACTTCGCTAAATAATTGGTCTCTAACCATGTTTTACCAATTTATATTCTCACTAGTAATACCAGTAATGCTATCACTGTCTCTGCCAACACTTTATTATTGACATAAATTTTGTTAATCTAATGTGTTTAAATTGATCCCATTACTGTTTTAATTTGCAGTTCCCCTGATTACTTAATGCTTTGGGTTCTTTTTTAATGTACTTATTTGCCTACTTTAGTTATCTCTCCTGTGAAATCATTGTCCACACATTTTCTTATTTTTCTATTTTTTGTACTTCCCTATGCATTCTGGAATTTAGTTCTTTGAGGATTACGTAGTTTAAAAATACTTCTGCTGCCTGTGCCTTCTTCTCTTAACTTTTAAAAAGGTATCTTATTATATATTATTGAAGTCAAATTTATTAATCTATTCTTTTAGGGTTGGTGTTTATGGTATCTTGTTTAAGAATTTTCCTTTTGGCTTCCTGCTTAAGAAAGTTGTCTCTACTTTGAGTTCATAAGGATTTTATTCTTGCTCTACAAATGATAGAGTTTTGCATTTTTATATTTGTCTTTAATACACTTAAGTAATATTTTTATTATATTATGATATGAGGGAGGCAACTAATTCGATTTTTATGTGAATAACCAGTGCTTTCCACACTTTATTAGTGCATAATCCATTTCTTTCCCCAATGATTTGTAGTAATCTCTTTGTCATACTGTTTCTATATATGTCACATACTAGGAGTCTTCATACCATTTGTTTTTCTTGAAGTACAGTATTATGTAGAGTCCTCTAGTGTAATTCCAAATATAACCTGTTGATGGAGGGTCATTCGGACTACAATGGAGAACCCTCAGAGGTGCTAGGGAAGGGATACAAGGGAAGGGGAAGGGAAAGAAAGTAGTGAATCCATGGAATTACTGTCATAAACAATGTGTATATGTGAGATTATACCAACATCATTCTCAGTGCTACATGTGGGGGGGAGGCGGGGGGGGAAGCGGGGGGAGGGACACCAAGAGCTGTGTGCATGTATGT
>PVJS01040523.1:0-18400 GCA_004027185.1 Glis glis
GGTCTCCGCCTCCCAAAGTACTGGGATTACAAGCATGCGCCACCACGCCTGGCTTGATCCAAAAATATTAAATGACAATTTCCAGAAATAAATCAGGTTTTAAATTGCATGCCACTCTGAGTACCACCGTGCTCCGCGACTACTCCCTTTGTCCAGTGTATCCATGCTGTATATGTTCCCTGCCCATCACTCATTTAGCAGCCATCTTACTCATCAAACTGTCTGCAGTGCTTGTTGTTCAAGTCCATCTCGTGTAATGCTGTCATGATATCTATGTCATGATATCTGTCATTCACCTCACTTCATCTCATCATGTAGGCATTGTAGTGTCTCATATCATCAAAAATAAGGTGAATACAATACTGTTTCCATCAGCATTCTCACTGCTATGACCCAAAACCTGACAACAACAACTTAGAGGAAGGAAGATTTATTTGCTCACAGTTCTGGAGATTTCAGGGTTCAGTCCATGTTAGGACAGGTGAAGTCTTCAGAGCTCAGAACATGGCAGAGAGAGAGAGAGAGCAAGTGCGAGTGCAAGGGCTCTGCTCTTACATTATGGAGGCTGGAAGCAGAGGAGGGTCATGGAACATATCCCCTGTGGACAAGGGAAGACTGCCATACCAAGCGCACTTGGACTGCTGGTTCTCCCCCGCTGACTTCCCCAGTGTTCTGCTCTTAACAGTGTGGAATATATCTCTGAGTCTTAATCTGATTCATTTCTGACATCTGTAAAGCCTATAATCATGTTAGAATTTTGTTTTTGTAGGCCGGGCGTGGTGGCGCACACTTGTAATCCCAGTACTTTGGGAGGTGGAGACTGGAGGATCCGGGTTCGCGGCCAACCTCAGCTCTCTCCCTCTCTCTCTCTCTCTCTCTCTCTCTCTCCCTGTCTCTCTCTGTCTGTCTACTTAGTGAGGCCCTCCGCAACTTTGTGAGACCCGGTTTCAAAATAAAGTATAAAAAAATAGGGCCGGGGGTGTAGCGTGGAGGTAGAACGCCCCGGGTTCAATCCCCGGTACTGAAAAAAAAAAGAATTTTGTTTTTGTTTTTGTTTTGTAGAACTGGGGATTGAACCCAGGGACATTCTACCTCTGAGCTACACCCCCAGTCCTATTTTTTTATTCTTTATTTTTGAAACAGGGTCTTACTAAATTGTGGAGGGCCTCACTAAGTAGCTGAGGCTGGCCACAAACCTGGATCCTCCGGTCTCAGCCTCCCAAGTACTGGGATTACAAGCGTGCGCCACCATGCCCGGCCATGTTAGAATTTTTTAACTTAAATTATATTTGGTAGTATTCCCAAACTCTCCTCCCCCCACTTCTCTCTCCTTAGAGAAGTTTTCAACTCAGTAACTACACATTCACCCAATTCTTTATATTACATAAAATTGTATAATATTTCACTTAAGGGATATACCATAGTTATTCTGTCATCAGTCCATCAGTAGACATTTAGGTTGTTTATAGGATTTGGACATTACCAAAAGAAAAATGTTTTAATGACCCTTGGATAGTTATCTAGAAGTAATGTCTTAGATTTCCCAGGCCTTGCCAAGTTGCTCTACTAATTGTCTCCACTACATCAGTGACATAAGGGTTTCTGTTTCCCCATGTTTATCAGCACTTAATAGTACAAGATTTCCTTTAATTTCTGTTAATCTTATGGACCCCAAATAGAATCTTATCTGCCCAATTAATAGGGGAGTTTAGTGTCTTCACACGTGTTGTGCTAGACATTTTAGGCATGTCCTCATTTAATATTGAGAAAACCCAGTGAGGAAACTATTACTGTCCTCATTTTATAGATGTGTAATCATAGACCCAGCATGGGCATGACATCCCTGTAGCCATGAATAACGGTGAAATGTTTACACACAGGGATGTAGGTATTCCCTGACAGGTGTGCTGAGGCAGAGTAAAGATGTGCTGGAAGCCTAGGGTAGGATTAAAATCATTGATAAGAATATGGGAAGTAGATAGCCTTAGGTTCAAACCTGGAGTTTCCAAATTGCCACCCATCTGCCACTGGGTGAGTCATTTGATTTCTTGGAAATATCTTTTCGGCTTCTGTAGAATCAGAATGAGATTTCTCTCATGGTGTTTCTGTAAGGATTAAAGAAGATAATAGATGAGGTACAGGCAGCTTTTGAGAAATGATAGCTGCTCTTTTGAAAATCTGCCTAGCACATGGGAAGCTGCTGCTTCTGAAATAGTTAAAAACGACACACTCAGGTCCCTGCCCCTGGCAGAGTTTTCAGGCTTTGCCTGGTGGGACACTCATTTCTTACTTTAAATCCAGTCTGAGAAGTTATTCTGTCTTCTTTGGTGATTATAAGAAATAGCTAGACCAGCCAATTTTAGTGAGTCCTCAGAAGCCTTTTACCAGATAGGGTAGGAATCTCTATATGCAGTTTACAAATGAGGTCACTGAAACCCAGGGTGATGAAGAGACGTTTGACAGTCTCAGCTATCTGGGCCCCGATTGGTTCTGGCCACTTCTGGTGACCATAGAGTAGGAAGCACTGGGTCCCTAGCTCCCGGCTCTGCCCTAATCAAGCCCACTTCCAACCTCACCCTGACATGGGACCCCAAAGAAGTGCATTCAAGCTCTTAAACAGGGCCTTCACAGGGCCTTGGCCGTTCCCAGGCTCTGACCACATAAGCCATCAACCACTCACTCTGATCTGGTACTTGCCTGGGGACATACATAATGCTCCTTCCTCCCTTAAAGCACAGCACTAATGGTAACTTCCAGAATGGCCGCATTTTTATTGAGAGTTTACTCTGTGCCAGGGACCTTATGAACAGCTCCTTAGTTGCTAGCTGGATGACTCCAGGCAGGTTCCTTAACCTCCTTTTTCTTGTTTTGCATCTGCATAATAGGGATTAACAGCAGGGTCTGCCCTGCATGGGCAGTGGGAGGATTCACTGGGATAGAATAAGCACATCGAGTATTTAGCTCAGTACTGGGTGTGTCCTTAGTGTTCAATAAATGCCGACCTTTGTTGATATACTTCCTCTGTCCTCACAGTCCCCTCAGATCATAGGTATGGTGGTTAGTCCCATTTTAAAGAGGACACAATCGAGGCAGAGTGATCACATAGCATCAAGTAAGTAGAGGTCTGGTAAAACAGTTACAGAGTGAGGCCAAACATGGGTTTTGGCATCAAAGTTGCTATTGGCAATGTTGATTAAGACGTGGGCAGTCTTGTTTGGGTGTGCTCCTGGTTCCTCGGTTCTATATCATGATGTTTTTGTCATGCAAGACATTGCCCATGCAGAAGTCCACACACACTCTCTCTGTGGGCACCTATTTGTCAAAGACTCAGAAGAATTCTACAGCCGGACATTGGTGTGGTGAGAGCTCCCAGTGAAGGCAGCGGCCGACTCAGCTGCTAGAAGTTTCCAGCAAACACAGCCTATCTGATTTCTTTCTCCAACCTCATCATCACTGGCCTAAAGGGAGGGATTGCCCACCTTCTCTTTCCCTGTTGGGTCTGGCTGAGCCTTTTCCTACCTCTTTCCCTGACCAGGTGACCTGTCTTTCCTCAGCACTCCATGTGACTCCATGTACACGGAAACAGGGAGAGTAGACAGCTGGCCAGGAACATTCTAGAGGGGCAGCATGCTTGAGGATGAGGCTTGGCAAAGCCTCCAGCACTTGTGGGAGGGAGAGCAGGCAGCTAATGACCTAAAGCCCCCCAGACATATCACTGCCACTCCATGCAACCTTCACCATACTCACCAGCACAGCACAGCCTGCCCCCTGTTTGCAGAAGGAACTAGAGCTGAGGGAGGCACGTGCCTACCCACAGGAAGGTACTGAAATGGGGCAGAAAGCAAACAGCGATAGCACGCACCAGGTGCCAGATCTCCTTGAGGCAGATTATAAAGACGAAGGCACTCTATCCTCCCAATCACCCTTTGAGGTAGGTGCTTGTTGAAATCATCTCCATTTTAGAGATGAGGAAACTTAGGCACTTAGAAACTTGCCCGAGGTTACCTAGGTGGTGATGGTGAGCCAGGGCATTCTCTTACCTGGGATTACCAGAGTCCATTCTCTCACCTGGGATTTTCACCTGTTTACCAAATAAATGGGCACCTAGAGCCGGAACACACTGCCCTTCATGCGCCAGCCCCCAGCTACTCCTGGTTCCCGGGTCGGTGATTCACTGCAAGACCTCCTGGTGCCTCCTCAGCTCCCTCTGAGGACTTCTAAAAGAAAAGCAAGAGTCCTGCAGAGACACTTCCCTGCCTGGCCAGGAAGGACCCCAGGCTAAGAGCCGGCATCACCCCCGTGTTTGATGACCCTGTCCTAGAAAAGAACATTGAGTCTGTAGAACAGGCCAGCCGAAATTCCTCTGCTTGGTTTTCTGGAATCAAATTAGGCTGGTGAATAGGCCAGTGGCGTTTCCATCAATTTCTCAGCCTTCCCTTGGATCTGAGCCTGATTTCCTTGGCCTCCCGCAACGCTGCCTGCTGTTTACTGAGCAAACCGGCTCCCAGAACCAGCCCCGGTTTAGTAATGTGGCCAGGCAACGTGGCGGAGGGAAGATTACAGGTATTAGAGGCCATTTAGGATCATTTAGAATCGAGCTGTTTCCCGAGCAGGCAATTAATCCAGTTGCATTAAAGGGAGCTGTCGGGGCTCCGGCACCTCTCTCTGCGTTAAGAAGGGGATTTGGAGGCTACGTTAAATGACTTGCATAACTAGCTCTGGGGCTCAGTGGGGCATCTTTATTGGGGGGTGGGTCTCCCCCTCCAGCTGTAGGTTGTCTTTGGGAAGAGGACATCTGGGTTGAAAGGATGGGGTTTGTACCTGGAGCCCATGGCTGGCCAAGCATAAGCACCTACCAGGGTCTCCAGGTAGAAGCTGGGGGGTTGGTCTCATGTCTGGGGAGAGGATCAGCACACAGAGAAGCATATACAGAGCCGAAGGGCGTTCTCTTTTACTTAAGATGAAACTGGCCACATCTGGGTGTAGCCCTTTTATCAAAAGGTATGAATGGAGCTGGGTGTGGTGGCGCACACTTGAAATCCCAGTACTTGGGGGGCTGAGACAGGAGGATCGCAGGTTTGAGGCACCAGCTTCAGCAACTTAGTGAGACTCTGTTTCAAAATAAAAATAAAGCAGGGTTAGGGATATAGTTCAGAGGTAGAATGCCCCTGGGTTCAATCCCCAGTACCAAGAAAAAAAGTATAAATGGGTCCGTGCAGGACTTCTAAAATTATATACTTCCCTAAAATCCTACTCTGTGCCAAGCACTGGTGCCTCCATTACATCAGCCTCCCAAACAACCCTATCTGGTATGGGAACCAGAGATATGGATGCTGAGGCTCAAAGAGCTTAAACTTGGGACTTGAACCTGTGAACCCATGAAAGCTGACCAGGCATCCTCCAAGGGTCTGTATCCAGGAGACTCTGTTCTTCATCCCCAAACACCCAGTGTTGCCTCTTTTCTTCCCTGTAGCCTTGCCTATCCCTAAACTGCTTATCACGCACTGCAGCAAAATTATTGGTCTGAGTATCTGTCAATCCCACCAGCCGCCTATGAGGACAAGGGCCCTGTGGTACCCATATTTCTGGTTCCGGCACAGAGACAATAGTACTGCTTCTCAGACAACACATGCTTGGCTGAATCCCTTCCCTTTTCTGGGTCTCCATTTCCCTTGCAGTAAAATTATAGGGCTGGGCTGCATGCTGAGGTTTGAGCTGTGTTGTACAGCTCTGTCTGGAGGGCTCTGGAGGAATCATGGCATCTATCCAAAGTAAAGACTCTCTCCTTAGAGGGAGCAATTCCTCCCTTACCCTGGGACACCGGGAGTCCTTGCTTCTGCATTTGGTACTTTGTGTGTGGCCTTATTCTCGAGCATCTACCCATAGTCTGGATTCCACTGGCAGCCACTTGCTCTCAAGGTTGGCCACATTCCAAAATTAAACTGTTAGGGGCAGAAGCCAAGGGGGCCTGGCAGCCAGGAGGCAACCAATTTGCATTTGCTAAATGAGTGCCTGAGAAAGACTGTTGAATGTCTTATTAACATCTTCCCCCATGAGTCAGGCACATCTGCCATCCCCAAGTAAAAAAATGATAATCAATAAAGAGACAATCAATTTATAGAAGCCTCCTTTCTTTCCCAATTTCTGGTGATGCTCCTTCGCTGAGGTAGACTGCCCTTTTAGCAAGGTAGACTGCCCTTTGCCCGCTCCATAGGTAAATTTTCAATTTTCTGTTATCTTTGCTTTGTTCTTCTGAATATAGAAAAAGGAGATAGACTCATTGTAAATGCTCACATGTCAGACCGTCACAGCCTAGCATGAAAAGAGAAAGCTTCACCCCTGAAGAAATCCACCGTTGGCACATCTCCATGTATATTAACATCTCCGTAACTTTCAGAATTTAAATTACCGATTTTCCTAGATTCCAATAAGTGGTGCTTTCCTAAGGAAAGTTGGGTCAAATCTGCCAACAGGTGGCAGTAGTTCTACTTAGTCCTTTTAGTCTTAGCAGTGAAGTTGTTTGCCTCTCTAGCAAGCATTTCCTATGTTTTGTGTTGGGTTTAAGCCATAAGAGATGCTGTCATGGGCACCAGGAAATATTGTAGGGCTGTGTTTCTCCAGGGGTTGATGGCATTCAATTTATTCCGGTTCTTGTTTAAAAACCAAGTCTGATTTGGGCCCAACTCAAATCAAAGGCAGTGCCCCTGCGTGCACGGTTATTCCTAACTTGGATGCCTGCACCTCACCGTCTGTTCTCCTTCTGTGGGGCCTGGACCAATTGCTTGGGTCAGTGTGTGACTGGACAAGTCAGTGGGTCAAGAAGCATCCTTGGTCCACAGGAAAAGCACGTGCATTTTCACCCCACTAATGTGAAGAAGACAAGAAAACACTACTCAAGAGCTTCAATTTCCCTTTTCATAATTGACCTGGTTAACTTTTCTTCCTATAATTTTGACCCCAGAAGTCACCTCCTCTTCAAAGCCTTTCCCAAGCTCTCCAGACTAAGCTGACTGCTCCGAACTCATTGCTCACACAGCAGTTTATACCTTCCTCCAGCCGGAACGCGGCATGCTGTGATGGTGGTGTCTGCTGCTCCCCAAGGCCCTGGCTCCTTGTGGTTAGGAGATATTTACATGGTACTTCACATACAGCAGGCATGCAGTAACTGAGGAATGACAGGGAGAGGGTTGGTAGGAACGCTTGACTGGTCCCTGTATTCTGTTAAAGAAGGTGATCCTGGAAGATCTGGTCTCCACTGAGCCACTTCTAATTTCTCTTTGAATCGGTGAAAACTGCCCCATCAGCCGATGTACAAGCCCTCTCTACTCTCAGGATAGATGAAATCAATTGCAGCCATGGACTGCGTGGGATGTTTCACTCAATAAAGGATCTCATGTATGATGGTGGTCCCAGGAGATTACATTGCCTAGTACCATCTTAGTTTGTGTAAATATACTCTGTAATCTCACACAGTGACAAAATCATCTAATGATGCATTTCTCAGAATGTGTCCTCATCATGAAGTGATGCAGGACTATAACAGCAGCAAGTTACAGCCTTATAAACTCACCCCGTGTCCACAGAGCCCAGTCTAAACAGGTTTTCTTTGTTCGTGGACAAAGAATATTTCCAGTAACATTTTTAGCCTCTATCAGTGAACGGAATGGAGGCCTAAGAAGAAAGCACAGTCATGGGTGGGGAGTCTTAGTGAACCTATTTCACAGTGACTCGGGTAGCAATGTTTTAATAAAAAAAAATTCTGACCAAATAACAAACCCATGCACTCATCTTTTTGCCCTAGAAGTTGATCGGGAGTAAAGGTGGTTTCTCAATACTTATAAATTCACTTTGAGCAGGGCCCACAGGGGATGTTTCCAGCCTTGATGATAACTGTTATCAACAGTTGGCTTGCCTCCTCCATGCTTCCCTCCATGGCTGTGGTCCCTGTTATACATGTTTTAGACAAAGCTTATCAGGCAGGAGCCATCTCCGGGTACTCCTCCCGTGCTTTTCACAGGGTCTGTCCAACCTCAGGTGTTCTTTCTTTTGCTATAGATCCTTTAACTACTAACATCCTTTAGGGTTTTTCCCCCTTCCTCTTTTGAACTTAGAAATGACATTCCACAAGCCTTTATTGAGGACCTACTATGTCCTACACACCATGTTAGACACTTCATCTTACAGGTGGGGAAACTGAGATGGCACCATTCACTGAAACTTGAAAAAGTGAATTTAGAATAAAAACTAAGGCATTTCTGTTTCACATAGAGGGTTATAAATTTTTCCAAGGTTTTTTTTTTTCTATAAGAGCTAGGCATGGTAGAAATCATAAAATAATTCAAAAGACAGTTGTGACAAGCTGATGAGTGACAGGAGGACCATCAGTGGACAGTGGCCAGGTTTTATGAACCAAAAAATCAGGGCGCAAAGCCCTACACGTGAGATGCACTTTCTTAAAGCAAGGCCCCAGTCTGTTTAAAAACTGAGATTACCCCAGAAAAGTGCAAGATGTATGGCCACAGTTCTGGAATATTTGGGGCATAAACATTTAAGACAAAATGCAATTGATTTTTATCTTGGTATTTATATTGTAGTTATTTAAGCTATGACCTTGTCTTCGTCAGCATTCTCACTGATATCATCCCAAGCATCTGACCACATAACTTAGAGGAAATAAGATTTATTTGCTCACGGTTTCCTTGGAGATTTTAAGTTCAGTCTATGTGAGGCCAGAGTGCAGAGCTGGAGCTCCGGCCATGGCGGCGAGAAGCAGAGAGGAGGACACGAGGCTTTACTCTCACATCATGGAGGCTGGAAGCAGGGAGCAGCATCAGCAAGGAAAGGGGGGACCACATAGAATCCCCAAGGCTCACCCCCAGGGACTCACCTTCTCCAGCCGTACCCTACCAGCCCTAGCCACCACCCAGGTAAATCCATTACAGACCCTATGAACAATCGGATAATAAACCATCTATTTTAATGACTTTTCAGAGTTTTCACGTAGCTGTTATAAGGCCTACTTATAGCATTGGTCATCCTATGGCTGGAACTTGGAATTACATGCTAACATACAAATGATCCAAGGATCTAAGGCACAGATCCAAGATATCCAGGCAGGGCATCAGGAATAGTAAAGGACGCAACAATTTTTATGTCTTCAACGTAGATTTGAGTTGAAGAGCTATTGTCTTTGGTGCAAACTATCTAACTATTCATTTATTTATTCATCTGATAATATGTACTTACATGCACCTCCTATAGACCAGGCACTGTGAGGGGTGTGGGTAATATAATTGTGAACATAATTAAAGGTAAGACAACATGATATTATAAGAATATATAAGCCAGGTGTGGTGGTGCATACCTGTAATCCCAGTACTTGGGAGACTGAGACAGGAGGATCACAAGTTCATGGCCAGTCTCAGCAACTTATAGTGCGGCCCTCTGCAACTTAGTGAGACCATGTTTCAAAATAAAAAATATAATAAGGCTGAGGATGTAGCTCAGAGGTAGAATGCCCCTGGGTTCAATCTGTAGTAAAGAAATATAGATAGATGATAGATAGATAGATAGATAGATACACACACACACACACACACACACACACACACACACACACACAGAGGAAAGCTATTTGACCTGTTTTGAGGTCTGTGAAGGCCATTAAAGTAAATGAAGTTTGAACTAAGTTCCAAAGACTAGGTAATCATTTGAAAGCAAACTGTGAAAGAATGTCTGGGCAAAAGGAGCTAAATATGCAAAGACTCCAGAAGTAGCAGAAGCACGTTATATTCTATTAACAATAAGAACACCAATTGAATAGTGGCTGGCAATCAGAGGACCAGCAGGAGCCAGATGATGGGCCCACTAGGCCACGGTAAGGATTCTGCCCCCAGACTAGGAACGATGGGAAGCCATTGGAAGATTTTAAGCAGGAGAGTGACATAAGTTTCCATTTTAAATACTCTATAGTCTACTGGCTAGAACTTGGAATTCATTCTTCTGTATAAATAACTTAATAAATGGTAGCTCTGTGAAGCCAGAAAAATGCTATTAGCGCAATGCATCCAGCTAAACAGGCTGCTGAAAAGCTTGTCTTGGTTGCCAGCTACCATTTATAACTTGGTTTCTAAAAGAAAAATGCATTCTGAATTCCAGACAACCTAATTACAAATGACATTTTTGGGGACAGCCAACAATCTACTTAGACTTGTGAAAAGCCTCCAACATTTTTCTGTATCAAAGGTTGTTAAGAAAGGTAACAGACTTCTAATTTTGAGATGTCAGAGTAAAGATCCTTCTGCCCCCACCTTTTTGCTCTCAGAAATTACTCTTCCATGAAAAGAAAAATCAAAAGCAAAGGAAATGAAAGTGCGATGGTAAACCTAGGAAGAGTATATCATGCTAGACAGTAAATATGAGGACGAGCTGCAGTGTTCACATCAAGGGTGTGGTCAAGTGCTGGAGAAGGTCTCTGTAGCTTCAAACCTTCACAGAGTCAGCAGGAGAGATGGCAGGATTGGTAGTGTGCCTGTGAGGCCAAACCATTTGAGGTCAGTTTCAGGGATAGGGCACATAGGGATGGGACAATCCCTGGATATAGTTTGGCACCACAGAGAATCAGGAATGGATGATTGAATTTAAAAAACTAAGGAGTGTCTGTTAGCACATCTGAGTAGAAGAGACTGAATCATATGGCATTGACCTTTGCTGGCACAAATAACTAATGTATACATCCAACATGAAGCATAAGGAATTTCATTATGAAATGAGAAAATTCCTGCTAGTTTAGAACATGCCCCACTTCCAATAAAACCATCTACAAATAGTTAACGCAAGCAGAACTCTACTCAATCAAATGTTGGTAATAATAATTATTTTAAAAGGAAGCAACCTAGGTGTCCATCAACAGATGAAAGGATAAAGAAAATATGATGTATATACACACAATGGAATTTTAATCAGCCATGAAGAAGAACAAAATTATATCATTTTCAGGGAAAATGGATGGAACTAGAGAATATTGTGCTAAGTGAGATCAGTCAGTTTCAGAAAGTCAAGGGTCATATGTTTTCTCTCATATGTGGATGTTAGAGAGAAATTGGGAAACTAAAGGGACCTCAGGTAAAGGAGGAGACATGCCAGTAGAGTAGTGGAAGGGGATTGGGAGAGGGTGGGGAGGGGAAAGGAGAATTGATGAAGGAAACAGTTCCAATAATGCTATGTCCAAACATGTAGGTATCAATACCAATGTCACTAACACGTATGGGGAGAGCAGAGGAGCGGGGTAGGATCTGGAGGGTAGCACACCAGGTGCATATGTGTTGTATGTCTTTGAACCTTAATATAATATATAATTACAGTGCACCAATAAAAATATTTTTGAAAAGAAACCAGAACAGGTTCTACACAAAGATAATGCATTAAATTTAAGGGGTACAAAACAGGTAAAAAAAAAGCTTGCTAGAAAGTATTGCCACAGATAAAATGAAAAATGGGACCGAATTTATCACCATTAATTTAAAAATAAAATTAAGCAATTGGTTCTTTCTACAAAAAATACAACACAGATGAAGATCAAGCAAGTAATAAAACATGGCCTTTCTTCTGTCAGAAATGAAGTAGTATAGCAAAACAGACCCAGAAATTAAAGTAGGAATCTACTGGGAGCATTACAAAGAAGAACAAGGACTCTTAGAATCATAAAAAGCATAAATAACAGTGGAGAATAGAAAATTGATATCAATAAAACATTAAAAAGTATTCAAGAAAAAGTGAACATGGAAGATAAAGGAGATATAACTTAAATATGGTTGGTGGGCACCAAAGAAAAAAACTTAAGAAATATAATAGAAAAAAAAAGAGATAGGAAATAAGACTATGCTGCAGAAATTAGAGGCTTACATCTAAAGGAAGAAAGGTCACACTATATTCTAGGAAAATGTTAGCCAGGATGTTAAAAATAAATATTTACAGTAGTAAAATTAATAGACTTTGAACAAAGAATTATTTGATGGTATAAGCAAACATAATGGCCAAAAAAAAGAAAACAAAACATGTAGCATAGAAATGTCAAGTGCTTAAAGACAGTAGAATAATGTCTTAAAATATTGTATAGAAATAAACTTGACCCTGGGCATCTATAACCAGCCTCTTTTCTATTCTCATATAAGTGACAAAGAAAGACATGACTGGATACAATTATAGGAGTACAGTCCTCATTAACATCTTTGGCTAAATTACTAGACCTGTAGCTAACAACAGATACATGGATTCCACATTCTCTGCCTAGCTTTATTTTTTTCTGTAGCTTCTCCATTCACAAAAGCTGCAACTATTGGCATTATAATTACAGAAATGAAAATAGGGAAATTGCCCAATTTGCTTCCTCTCTGACCAATACTGAAAACCAGGTAGTCCAAAAAATCCTATAACAAATTACCTGCTTAACAAATGGTAGAAAATGACAAGTGTAAGTGAATAATTATCCTTGTGTAATAAGAGAATTGCCCAGAGACAAAATGAAGAGAAATGAGAGTAATAGATGCATGTAAACCTGACTTACCCTAAGGGAACCTCCAATAAAGACAGCCCAGAGCCTGAGTTTGAATAGCCACAGGGGGAGTTAGAATGAAGACCCCACCCTCAAACAAACTTATACACTTGAAATAAACTTTGCAGGAAATAACAATAGTAATATTCAATTTGATGTGTAAATGTGTATAAAACATGATAGAAATAAACTATCAGGCAGCGATATCATGCAAAGTGGGGGCAGTCAGTTGGATTTAAAGTGTCGTAAGATCCTTGGATTGTTTGGGAAGTTTGGCATTGACAATATTTAGACTTCAAGTAAAATGTGTGTAATACAATTTTAAATTAAAGTTAGGGATATGGATTAATTTCCAAAAGAATAGACAGAGAAAATGGGATTAAGAAGAGGATTTAAAATTTGTTTAGAAGTTGAAGGACAAAGTAAAAATACAAAATAAGATGCAGAAATGGTACTCATCAGATATGTCTATGCCAGTGTACTAAACTCAGCATTCAAGAGAGATATCAGATTAAATTGTTTAAAAGAGGAGGAAAGGGAAAACCATGTGCTGGAAAATGACACTGGTCACTTAGTTTTTTAATTTTCCCAAGTGTTCTCACTCAAACTCAAACAGCAAAGAAAAACCCCATGGGAACTATTTCCATAACACCTAGGTGGCAAGCTATCTCCAGGAATTACAAATGATGGGTGGGGAGGTTAATCCACTGATGATCAACATGGCTAACACTGAGTCAAATAAGAATCCTGAACTTTAAACAAAAAAAATGAACTCTTTGTGCTTCCAGGAAAAAAAAGACTAAATCACTTGTAAAGGAAAGAACATCAGATTCTTATCAGACTGACAGTTACAAAGACTGTGTTTCAGTCAAAGTTGTCACTGATGTGATCCAAAATACCTGATGTAACAACTTAGAGGAAGTAAGATTTATTTGGGGGCTTAGAGTTTTGGAGGTTTCAGAGGTTTCAGTCCATGTTGGGCCGTGTCATCTCTGTGGTGCTCAGGTAATGGTAACTGGAAGCAGAGAGAGATGGGTGGGGATGAGGCACATATGTAATCCCCAAGGCCCCTCCTCCTGTGACCTACCTCCTCCAGCCACACCCTACTTGTCTAAGTCACCACCCAATAATTCCATTACTCTGTCAATGTATTTATTCACTGATGAGATTAGAACATTCATGATTCAATTATATCATCTCTGGACATTTTGCATTTCCCTACATGAGCTCTTCCAGAAGACATTCTATATCCAAACCACAATATCCTGCCTGGTATCAGAACTGTGTAGGAAGAAAAGAGGAAAGCATCAAGCCATCATATGGACCCCAGGATCAGAAGCAGTCAACAGGTATCCACTCAAAAGTTAAATTTGAGAAGAGTAGCCAAAACAGAGAGATCTTCCACATTTCAGTAGTGGATGAAGACCCTTCAGTAGGTTCAACAGGAAGACATGGAGTTCTGGAGCAGCCTGGACCCTGCAGACTCTCAAAAGTAACCAGTCAAAGCTTTCTTTCAGCTGGGTGCAGAGCATAGCTCAGTGGTAGAACCTCCCCAGTTCAGTCCCCAGTACCAAAAGAAAAAAGTGTCTTCCAGGAATAAATACCGGTATTAGTACTTTAGTACTCTAAACTGATCAGCATAGAAACAATAGTGACAAGAGATTGAAGTTCTGGATGAAACAGTTGGGGAATCTCATAAAGTAAACTACAAGAAGAAGAAAAGAGTGCCCTGGAAAGTTACATATCACATTTCAGATCACATCCTCTTCTAAATGTTTAGGAAAGCAAACTTCACATAAAAGGGAGGATAGAAAATGATTGAAATCAGAACACATACAAAGTTAGAATCAAGAAAAAGGAGAAGAGCCTCACTCCTGACAATCAAAGCATGACAGATAAACACACCTAACAAGTCAGATAAAAACTGTGACATGCTGTTTCAAAAGGTGCTACAGATATTAAGAAAATGACATGAGACTTGAGAAAAACAACAAAAATCAGAATTAGTAATTTAAGAAAACATATCTCAGAAATGAAGACTATGCTGAAAGTAACACAAGAGCAATTCAACACAGCAGGCAATGCCTGGGAGAGACATTGGTTAAATGAGGAAACTTTTACAAAAGAAAAAGGTAACTAAAGTCAAGAGAAAATGCAAACATTGGAAGATAAGCTAAGAAGATCATCATAGGTATACTAGAATCCTCAAAGAGGAACCCTGAACAAGGGTACAAATATGAAAATGTGCAATTCAAGAAAACTGTCATGATATATCATCAAACCAATGACCCAGGGTGGCCAACACTGAGGCATATTTTAGTAAATTTTTTCCACCTTATGAGAAAATGATTCTTTCCAGCTTCCAGGAAGAATGACTTAGTCATATATAAAGGAAGAAAATCAAATTATCAGACTTTTGACAGCAACGATTTATAAACAGAAGAAAATGGAAATGATATATTAATGTTACTCAAAGAAAATGTGGTCTAAATACGTATATACTGCCAGGCTAACTTTCAAGCATTAAAAACTTTCGACAAATTGCTATCGTCATGCAAGAAATTAGAGATTATTCTCATGAGTTCTTCCTGAATAATCTACTCAAGAAAGAGCTTTAGTCAGCCAAGATGATTCAAGAACAGTATTGGATGGTTTATGTAATCCAGCGACGTAAATTCAGTTCAACTATTAAAAATGAAGGGATATAGGGAGAATATGAAAAAATTTTGTTTTCATAATGAAATTAGTGAAGCTAGTGTTGAGATCATTACTAACATCCTGAGAGTAAGCATACAAAATGAGGGGGGGGACCCATGATACTGTATTTTAATCTTGTCTCCTTGAGAACCAAAGATTCTTGGAAAGAAGAAAGACAACTGGAGATTATTGTAAGATAGGAGATATTAATTAAGATGAGAGATTTATTAAATAAGATGAGAGATATTAAGTAAGATAGGAGAGATTAAGTAAAAACCCTGTAGTTCTGAGTTCAGAAGTGTTATTATGAACTAAAGAGATATTTTGTCTTGAACTCATGAAATTACCAGAATTGATAAAAGAAGAACAAACTTTGTTGAACTGGGATGAGAGGTATCAGAATGGATGGACAGATCAATAAATAAGATAGGATAAGATAGGTATATTTATGCATAAGTCAATATACATCCATATCTTTCCAAGTTCTGTTTGCTAAGAATCTGGAAGGAATAGCATCCTAGTTGACAACAAGCACAATATCATCTAGACCTTGGTTCCTAAGTACCATTTTCTCATGGAAGGAAGGACATCTACAAAGAGAAGTAGCTAATCTCAGGGCAGGGGCAAAGAAAAGACAAAGTGAAATTGTTGCAAATGTATAGGTCCAATTACATACTGTTTTTTAGATCTGTGAAGAATGGCCATGGTATTTTAATAGAGATTGCATTAAATCTGTAGATCACTCTTGGTAGGATGGCCATTAAGATATTTATTCTGCCTACTATTTTAATAAGTTGCACTAGGAAAAAAAGAGATGGGGGTGGGGTGGGGATAAAGGAGGTCCTGTAAACCAGAGGAGACTTAAGGCATTATCTTTAAAACATAGAGACAAAGAAGCAACAACAGTGGTATTCTGGGAAGAATATTTGGAAGATAAAACTATAAATAAAATGAGGAAGTAGTTTCCATAAAAGGCAGGATACTGGTTACCTTGAGAAGGAAATAAGAGAGTTTGTGACTGCCAGGCTTCTAGGGTAGCAAGCAATTTTGAAAATGCCAAGGCTATTTGCTTCATAGACATTTATTAAGGTCTATATCTGTTCTATTTAACTGCCTAATTGTCTATATTTGTATTCTTTCCTACAATGCAATGATTTATTTTTTATGCATCATGTTCTTTAGTAGACACATTCCAAATGTAAGGATACAAAAGACTAGAAGTAAACAGATGAGAAAATCAATACCTTTTAAAAAATAGAGTAAGATTTCATGGGCAAAAACAGGCCAAAAGAGAGGTGATGTAGTTATAATAATATCTGAAAAAACAGACCTTAAACAAAAAATAAGCAAATAAACAAATATTGTTATTAAGGGAAAAAACTATATGATAATGAATGGATAAATTCACTAGGCAGATATAATAAATCTAAACGCACAAGCATTACATGAAGCAGATTAAGACATAAGAATGAACCTTGACTATACTAGAAGGGAAATTTTTCAAATAACATCATATTTGGAGATTTTACAGATATCTCAGTAATTGACAAATAGAACATATAAACCAATAATGAGGATTTAAAAGATTTGAATAACAAAATTAATAAGATCTAACAGAAACATAAAGAATTCTGCATTTAGAAATGAGGATATATATTCTTCTCAAGCATACTTTGAAAACTTGTAAAATTGATGAGATATGGACTCGATTAATTCTTAAGTATGAATATATAGATATCAATATTTATATCCTTATGTATTTATCTACTGGGGGAGAGAGAAGTTCACAGCAAAAAGAAAACCTTATGTAAATGTAGATACATATTTTTAATTACAAATAACCAATCATGGCTTAATAATGAAATTGTAGTAAAATATACTTGCCTACTAGACATAAAATTACTATAAACATTTGTGTACATATTTTTCTGTTAATAGTTATTTATGCAGAAACTTACATGTGAATGTTAGTTGCAGCTTTAGACATTTTTTATAGCTGCATGTAAATCTAGAGTCATCTCCAAGTAAAAACTTAATGGGAAATACAATAAAATATAAAGATTTAAACACGAATACAACAAAATTGAGATTTGTATTACTTATTTATTTATTTATTTTGGAACTTATTTATTTATTGGTATTTATTTTGGTGATTGAGCCTAGGAGCATTTTACCTTTCTACCTCTGAGCTACAACCCAGCCTTTTTTATTTTTTTATTTTGAAATAGGATCTCACTAAGTTGCTGAGGGACTTGCTTAGTTCCTGAGGATGGTCTTGCACCCACAATCCTCCTGTCTCAGTCTCCCAAGTAGTGGGATTACAGACCTGTGTAATCTTTATTTCTTAAAAGGCTAAAAATTAGTAAGATAATGTTTCAATCTAATAAACAAAGAAAATAAACTACTTTAAATTCAAAGAAAGTAAAAGAATGGAAATAATTCACATAAGTACAGAAATTAAAGAAACAGAAAAGATCAATAAAATCAAAAGGAAAAGAATGCACATACACACATGTACACATAACTATTAAGGGAAACCATAGTTATTCTACAGATATTGTAGAATTTGAAATATGAGAGCACACAGTTTATCACTTTATTCCAATAAATTAGATGAAATAGAAAAGTTCCAAGAAAAATAAAATACTATGATTAACTCAAAGAGAAGTACCTGAACTACATTAGCTGTAACTATTAAAAACAATTTAGATACAGAAAAAACAAAACAGAATGGCAGAAATTCATATGAACCAAAGGTACACAATTCTGTAGGAAGAGACAAAGGTTTTCCAATTAAAGAATAATTTTTAATCTACACATACGCTGTTTGGTGAAGTTGAAACTAATAACATAAGATTATGGGATTGTTGCAGAAAAATTAATGGGGAAGGGGTATCAGGAGACATGACTAAAGAGACAGATGTGTTATCAGACATAGATATGATCATTAACTACCAACAGATGGTCAATTCATTTTCAAGACAGCCAATCTAAACTAGATAAGCCATTAGATATGCCTTTAAAAATTCAAAGCAAGCTGGGCACAGTGACACACACCTTCAGTACAATAATCCCAGTACTTGGGAGGCTGAGACAGGAGGGTCACAGATTCCAAGCCAGCCTCAGCAATTTAGCAATACTCTGTTTAAA